>JAAAKG020178949.1:0-26267 GCA_010014905.2 Druon quercuslanigerum
ATGATGAAAGAGAGACAAAGAGATTGGCACACTATTCAGGATTCTGGCCCAATACTAAAAGAAACCCCTGGAGATATCTATATTCTTTACTGTTATAATAACTTTTTCACAGGAAATCGATTTTTTAAAAGCAAAATCATTAGAATTCCAAGAAGACTTGAATTTCTGAAAAATGGACTATTAAATATTTAAACCAAAAGTATTACATTTGAATCCAACGGTTTTTGATTCAAATAATAAAATCTACAAGCTTAAAGAATTTCGGATTTCGTTTGTGTTTTTTGACGGAAACTGACATTTTTGTTTAATAATTATTAGATCAAAGATGATTCAGAACTTTGGAACAATTACTTTCAATCAATTTCATTAATTATCAAAAATAAGATCTTGTTTTTCTTTTCTATTATTTTGTATAATAGATACTATAAAATGCAAAGAGTTTGTATTAATATTCATTATACATTTTTATTTACAAATCGCGTGAGATACAAAATAATAATAATCGCTTGAGTGTTTGTTTTCTATTTTTATAAAACTTTTGATTTTCATGAAAGTGTTACAATCATTCACTTCTGTTTATTACGTACGCTCGTATTTTTCAAAGAAAAAAATTACCTTTAAGGAAAATAAAATTTTTTCGGAGATAAATTCCTCTCTTCTCCCTACAATCGAACTGCTAAACCAGTGTGATCTATAAGTGTATATGAATCTTTTGCTTACTGATGCGTTAATTTACTTGTTTTTAAAAAGTATTTTATGAAAGTTGAGGCGTGGAGTAAATAAATAATGAAAGTATATGTAAGGGCATACGATACGAGATGAACTTTATGATTCTCTTGATCACAGATAGAACATTAATCGCTGATCCCAACAGTTTACTCAACTGCAAACCAAGCGAAAGAGAAATGGCAAAATATTGCTGGTGCATCGTTGATGGAGCTCGTTTTGAATTCAACGCATTCTGAGTTGCAGGCATGCATGCTTGCAATGCACGCCTTATGCATGCGTGCATGCATGCCGCATCATATCGCATGCGGAATATAACATTAACACAAACATATAACGTCCTATAGCTTGATCAATAAAAAATGGACTTTGGCATGTATATAAAGTACACACTAAAAGCTCTGGGATCAATTATGATGCAGGTAATTTCAATATGGTCTTTCATCTCGCCCGTAGTTGGGGTACGAAACTCGTCGATTGTTTTTGGTGAAAAACTGTAAAGCTATTTGACTGTAAATGACGTTTCGTATCCCAAGTCCTAGGGAAACGAAACCTTGTGAAAAGGTACCATTCACACTACCAAGCCTAAATTTTGTTGCAGGTATATGGTACCCCAAAATTAGCATTAGAATCACACTTTGTTTTTACTGTGTATATTTGCTTACATAAATATTATTTTGTAAATTCTTAAAAGATTCAAAGTTACTGAGCTGATAAAGTAACTAAATTACTTCGAAAGGTACAAATAAAGTAATTAGTTATAATTGATATGTGAAAAGTAAAACGTAAATTCTTATTACTTCCCCGTTAGGGATGTAAGTCAAAGAATCGTTTCACTGAAATATCTTAAGTTTTATGAAACAATGAAACTTTTCATCCGACGAGACATTAAGACACGTTTGTAAGTTTCAAAATATAGTAAATTCAATATTAAACAGTTTAAAATCCAAACACTTTGAGCAAAAATATTGCATTATTAAACAAATCGACGAATTTGTAAGTAGTTGAATTTTCTACTCAAAAGATCAATTTTCAAACAAGAAAATTTATTTTCTACAAAAAAAGACTAAGAGATGACTTTTCAACTAAAATGATGAATTGTCAACGAACCCTTTTTTTAGTACTTAGTTCATTTTTAAGCTAAGATTTCTCAATTTTGAACCGAAAAAACAACGAATTTCCAAAAAAATAGTTATATTTTCAAGTTAAGAGATGAATTTTCAACTAAACTGAAGAATCGTCGATTTCGGACTGCACATTTTTAAATCTGGACCACACGACAGCGTCAGAAACTATGAACTCTGCTGGAAAATTAAATAATTATTTTTATTCAAAAATGAAATGAAACACTTGAAGACATTGAGTAACGAACTTTTCTCCTTGTTCTTGTCCAAAAATTATACCCTTGAGATTTACGGTGAAACTATAAAGAGAAGTTGAATAATGAACATTGAACATGTCGACTGCACTGCACAATGCACAATCTTCAGTACATCCTTGACAATGGCCAGGAACCTTAACCGCCCACTTAATTTTATTTTGCACTAAGTATAATTACCGGAACAAAAGATCCAAATAATAAGAGTGACATGATGAAAGATAAAGAGTTCACTAAAAGGCGTACAAACAGAGTCACTTAGCAGAGAAGGGACGCGGAATGCGCCGCGAAGGAAAACGGATCGTTCTAGCTCCCGACCCCCTTTTAATTTATAGTTCGCAGTCGTTAATCGTAAATTAACAAACCCTGTTCCCCCACGCAACCAAGATAGCATAGTAACAGTACAGTACAACTCTCGAGGGGAAAAAATAAGTAAAATACAAAAAAAAAGGTTAGCGAACATCTATATATACGGCACCACGTACGCAGTGGTTACAAATATAAACTCGAATGTTTTGAACGTTTGTTCTGTTTTATTAAACTTGTTGTAATTCCGAGTACAGCACCATCGGCGGAATTGGCACATACAATACGGTACTTTAATGGCCGTAAATCGCAGACGGGGGAAATAAGAATGGCCGATGGTCCATTTCCGACAAGCCATCTTTTTTCCCATCGCTCACCGACTTGTCAACATTAAATTGTCGCCCTCGAGGTTTTCCACCTCGATAAATAAGACATGAAGCTGTGCTAACTTTGAAATAAAAAACGTTGCTACAATGTGGCAAAGGAAATTTTCTATTTTTTATCAATCCTCTGCAACTCAGGCGCTTGTGATTATTACTAGGTGGGAAAAAGTTTACAGTTATATGGTTACGAGGGAGAAAATAAGAAGTTCATTTATATAATTGCCGCTGAGTTGATATTTATCTTTTTTATCTTTAGAACAAATTCTATAAGTGTAGCAAAAGTAATGAGTAGTTCAGGTAATCCGAAGAAATTTAGGTAATCTTAGTAATTAACCTGTAATCCAAAGTAAGTCAGATAATTGGGAGTAATTTACATTGACTTCAACAATTTTGTTGAAAATTTGATGTTTTTTGTTGTTGTAAATTAATTTTCTTAACTACAAAATTAACTATTCCATTTTTAATTATTTTTTTTAACTGAAAATTTAACTTGTTCATTCTTACTTGAAAATTCACATATTTTGTTCAAATTTTGGTAGAAAAATAAGAGTCTTGCTTGAAAATTAATTTTTTTGGTTGATGATTTAATTATTTGTTTGATATTTCAATTATTTAGTTAAAAAATCAACTACTGTGGTAGGAAATTCAACTATTTTGTTAAAAATTCGTTATTTTATTGGTTTGAAAAGTTGTCTTTTTAATTGAAAATTCATCCCTGTAGTTGAAAATTGAAGTACTTCAATTTTTGGTGAGAAATTGATTGGCTTTTAGGTGAAAATTCAACTACTTGTTGGAAAGTTGAATTACTTTGTTAAAAATGAAGTTTTTGGTTGAAGATTATTGATTTTATTTGAAATTGATTTTTCTTTTTAAAAGACTCGTGGATTATGTTTGTAGCAGAAGAGAAGCCTCAGGCAAATATCAGTGCGAAAGTTTGGCTGAGGCCATTTTGGAGAGGCTGAGAGTAAAAGTCGATCCAGTTCCCTGATTTATGCGTCCGCTCGATTGCGTCGATAACGAGCTGATTATTTGCCCGAACTGTTTTTGCCTGAACGCAAAAGTACACTGTCTTTTTTGCCTAATGGCTGACGGTTGAAAGGAGGGTTTGTCTACTTACATATCGCTGTCTCCAGGGTGATCATTAATTACAAGCCTCTGGGCATAAATGCTCTCTCGTGGTTCTTGAGTTTATTTTCCTCGTTCCATGTTTACTCAATCACTCTTCCTTTATTTTAAATTTAACATTCTTTTACTGTTCACAATAAAATATTATCAACTTGTATTCCCTCACACAGAATCACATATTGGTATGAATCTGGTTGCATCTGATTTTGAACAATTATCATTTTAATCACCCTTTCACTAGTTCTCGTGTCCTCTTTTGGTTGCCACAGAAAGAGTGAAAACCAACGCCGGATTTGGCGTACTTTTGAGAATTGATGTATAATTATAAAATCTTTATGAAATTAAATAAAAAACTACTTCTAAAATTGGTTAAAATATGTACTTCTCCGTGAAAAGCGTGGCATTTAAAGTATAAAGGAATAAAAATATATTATCGACATATTGCACCATAAAGCTAATAGATTGCAAAGCTCGATTCTTATAATCCCGATTGCGATAGTGGCATTAGCAGGGAAGGTGTAATTGTCTGCAATTTACGAGATTTCCCATGAATATCTTTTTACGAGCTTGTTTTCCCGTGTAATAATCTCGTTGTAATTCGTTCCATCTAATCCTAATGAGCATGTGAATAAATCGTGCAAGTAGTTATGTGCCTTACGACTTTTGCATTAGATATGTACAATGCGAACATTTTCTGCTAACCTTCAGTACTTCACAGAAAACGTATTGCTTTCTAATTTGAATTTGCCGCGAGCAAAACCTTTCCTTCTCCAATGTCATAAGTTTTATGGGACAGATACTATATGTATAAAGAATATATTTTACTACCCTGAAGAATCCAGCTTCTTTATATAATAAAAATAATTTAAAAAATAAATAAATGTCTAAAGTTCTACCATAATAGAAATTTATTATTATTCGAATATATTTTAAATAATACCTACACAAAAAGACTGGGCTGCAAAACGTTGCAGGTAATAGTTCAAGCAGGGCAATAATCAACTTATTACATGTAATGGAATGCACCAAACTGCACGGAGAAAAATGGACGTTCAAACGTAACATCTAGATGTTCAGGATTTTCATCTGATCTGTAGATATTAAATATTATTCTGATATGCAGATATTAAAAAGTGAGGTGTTACTTACTAATGCCCAAAATGTTCAACTGAAATATCCGAGATATTACATGTACGGTCATGTAAAATAACGTCCGCAAATATTTGAAGAGTTTACTTATTTCTGTACATTTAAGAACTGAATTAATAACTTATTTGTAAATTTAAAATAAACTTTATTGTTCGTTCATGAACGAAAAACAGATAAAGGGTACGAAATGTCGATCAGATGATACATTCAGTCAATTTGAGGTTATGTTTAATATGTTTAATTCAAAATAAAAAATAAAAACTGTGTGAGTAAGCGGGGAACGAATGACTTTTAATCTGCATTTAAAATTCTTTCAATTTTAGCTTATTTAAATTAAAATTTTATTTTAAATTTATAAACATTTTCTTAAATTTGTTCGAGTCAAACTTCAACTGAAACTTTCCCTTGTGTTGAGTGCAGACAGACAAAATTCTTTATCCAATTTTAATTAAAGCTAGCTAATTTTGATTCTTTTTAAATGTTAAAAAATGTTAATATTTCATAATTGTAATATCGAAAATTTTAACATCTAAATGTATTTCAGTTTAACATACAAATATTTTTACGCCTAACATTCCAAAAAGATAGTAGATATTTGGCATGAATATCTGCATGTTAGGTGAAACAATCTTACCCTTTGAACATCTACATTTAAACATCCATTTTTCTCCGTGTGAGGTCAACTTTCTGTGGTACAGGTATTTAACGTACTGGCTCTAGAGGAGTCTGCCGAAAATATCTGCTATTTACCACGGAAGGTTTACCTCACTTTGGAGTACCCACCTCGCGTTTACTCTCCTTGATCCATCACCTGAAACATTTCGTCGCCATCAATTTTTCTTTACATTAAAAGTTGATAATTGATTAATTATATAACCAGTTTACAGAAAATAATAATTATTAAATGTCTGTTAGTATTAGCCCAGTACTACAATTCCTACATAGTTAAAAAAATAAAAAAAGTTTTTAAAAAATTGGGAAAGGTTTTAAGTGGCAAATGATAAATTCTTACGAATTTACAATTTAGATAGTTTAATATGGTATAAGATCCAGTTTAAAAAATTCAGACTTTAATAATTATCGATTTATTGTCATTTGAGCATCTTGTCAATTTTTTATTTAAGTAAATGTCGGCTTGCACAGTAAAAAAAGGATCAATTTTTTGCAGAGCTAGCCCCCAATTTTTGATGCTGACGTCATAACGACATAATCTATAAATTTTACTGTATCTAACCGCACACAATTGACAACATTTTTTAACAGTTGACATTTTCTGTCAGATTTCGTTAATTTTTTTACTTTTCAAGCACACTGCACAAACAGAAACCATAAAAAGTTTGCATATGAGCTAAGGTACTCTGAGAACATCAGCTACCTTGGTTTGACCGCATACATGATCCCGAATCAGATCACACACTGCTCTTGATTTCGGTATCATATATTTGTTGCATATCAAAATGATATTAATTTCGGTATCATTTTGAACATTTTTTTACCGTGTGGACACATAGAATTGTTTAAGGCTTTTCATTCGACTGCCTAGATTTTTAACAGAATTAAATATATTACGGGGTCTCTCATTTCCATTTTTGTACAAAGTTGCTTATTTTACTTCAAATGCCGCTATTAATTGATAATTTTACTGTGACATACAAACTAATAAAGTGCATGTATAATAAGTTTTACAAAGTTCATGAAATGTGGAAATTAAAAGAAAACAAGCATTTTATTTTTGCACAAATGTGTATTCGAGAACTCAAAATATTTTTGTTTAATTCTGTCAAAAATCTAGGTGATACATTTAAATAAAAACAAAATTATGGATTTATTACGAAATAAAATATTCCAATAACAGCAGCAATTCGGCTTTACGAAGTCTTCATTATTGTTCAAAATACTGCCAAAATTCAAGAAACATTTCGGCGCCAAAAGGAACAATTAGTAGAGGAGCCATTAAAAAAATCCTTTTCTAAAGGTAAATTAATAATACTAAGATATTATATTGTGTTCCTAGGAGGCAAACTCTTTACTCGAGCGTAAGTTTTGCAAACACGCGAGAGTAAAAAGACGTTAGCCGCCTCTTGGTGCACACGTTATTTTATGTAACGAAGGTATGATTTACAAGTTTATCACATCTGACTTTTACCCCACGCATGCGCATTCGCTGTCGCTTCACCTTCTGTATAAACGGCTACTTTCAGTACTAAAAAGGTCTGAAGTTCATAATTTCAATAATAATTTAAAAGAAAATTAATTTATTTGCATACTTAAAATTCAGTGCATATTTAAAATATTAAAATAAATACTTTGAATCAAAGATTTTTTCCTGAGATTAGTGAAAATGATAAAAAGTATAAATTTGATTTAAATTATGATAAATTTGTTTCTTCACAAATGAACGTAAATTGCTATTTAATTTTATATTACAATTTAAAAAAATTTTAAGCACACTTAAAAAAAATTCCTGAAGCACATGAGATGTGTCATATGTTAATGTGACAATTATTTTAAAAAGTCAGATATTTCTATTATTCAATTTAAACTGTGTAAAAAAATAAAAAATCTTGATTTCAAATATTGATTAGCGCTTTACGGTATATGCGCAGTTGAAAACATGGGCACCCTTCCCTATATCTATCTTGCTATCTATCGGATAGCAACGAACTGAAAAGGAACCCTTATAAAGTATTCTATTGGAGTTTCAATTCTAAAATCTAAAGGACGCCACCTTTTACTCTCGCTTTTATTTGAGCCCCAACATTACCGAACCCCCAATTCGCTATGTGTAACTCCAAGGATCGATGCAAAATTATTAACGTTTAAAAATTCTGAATATTAAAAATTGCGTTCAACTAGAAAAGAAATCTTATTTCGCGAATCATGGTCTTCTTAGGTAAAAAATAGGCCTAAATATATCTTTAGGCCAACAGATTGTTTATTTTGAGTTCGGACTCGCCAAATCCGTAAAAAATGTTGACTTGCACATGTGCAAGAAAAAGGAGTGCAATTTTCCGCAAGAAATTCTTGCCATGCCCAATAGGAATAAAACACAAAGTAATTTGTCATAATTTCATGACAAGTTGCGTAAAAAGCGTGAGTGTATCATTTGGCGTTTGCTCTTTACGAGGTACTTATAATCCATTTTACATGTTAAATAAAAGAGTATGAGTTACTTTGCATTTATCGTGTTAAGTGTGTTTTCAGAGAGGTTTTCTCTTTTCCACTTAAGAGTGGATTATCCGCGGAATTTAGCCCGTTGCTCGGCTGTTAAGTAGGGTGCAAATGTGACAGCCACCACTTCCGTATGCCAACTGGCTTCGGTGGTAAGCTCGATACTCATTGCAATCGTGTGTAGACCCCCAGACACATACACACACAAGCATAATAGGTGGTTACACGTTAATACGTATTACACGTTGATATATGCATGTAAGTCAAGCCAATGGCAATGTGGTACACGGCTCGTCACGCACGCATGCACACCCGTGTAGACTATGTGCGCCAGGCGCCACCGGAATTCTCGTGTGAGTGCATATGTGACTCTTGTGGAGCGCACGTGTGTGAATCGTGTTACGTCCGCCCGTCTGAGTCGCAAGGATGAGCTTTTCGAACGCGTTGCGGCGCCATGTAATTATTTAGTAGACAAAGGAGCGGACACTTTATTGCTTTTCTTTCGACTTCTGTCTGTTGCCGTTAAAATGGTCAATTCCAGACGAATAACGAATTTCAGAATTCGGCTTTCCGATGATATCATCATGAAGACGTGAGAAAGATATTGTGATGATGTGAGATTTTCGAGGGGTTTTGGCTTCATGTCAACTAGCTTAGTTCCCTTTGTTCGTTATATTTGTCTTCATTTTGGATTGAAATTAATTAAAATTGAAATTACAGCTAAATCGGAAGTAGATGATAACTTTTCAACAAGATTAATTTTCAAGCAGATAGTTGAATTTTCAACTATGTTTGGTCAGAAAGTCTTTATCTTTATCATAGTTTTATTTCGCATATCATTCATTAAAATTTTGTAGAAAGCAATGCGAAATAAAACTATGGAAACGATTAATGCTTCTGGCCAATCCAATAAAAAATATAAATTTGCAACAAAAAATGAAACACATTTTCAACACAAAAGTTAAATTTTCAACCAAAGAAATGAATCTTAACCAAAAAAAAAGATCTTAAAAAAAAAGTTTAAGCCCTTCAACCAAATAGTTACAATTCCAACTAAAAAGATGAATTTTCTGATGAGCAAATTAATTTTCGACCAAAAAAAGAGGAGTTTTTAACAAAATACATGAATTTTCAACAAAATTGTTCAACTTTGAATCCAAAAGAATCTACAATCTCCCGTTCGTAAAAGACAGCTTTTTCTAAAAGCGACCGTGCCATAAAACCCTCTTCACCCCTGTTCAACAGGAAAGAATTTCAGAATACGTTTCTAAATGCACTCAGAAATATCTCTTCTGAAAACAGAGACGTATTCCTTTGACAGATAGCTTGTTTTTATTTTAATATTTAATAAAGAAGAACAATTGGGTTGAATCCAGCCAAAAATTTCTGAAATTATAGAATTCCTGAAAATAGATTGTAAAGATAATTCACATCTTTAAATATTCCTGCATTTCGTTGTTTCCTCCCACAGTATTTATCCATTCGAATTTTTTAATAATAATCCAGTTACACTTTTTGAAATCTATGTACTTGACGTTCTGATTTTTTAAATTAATGACTTTTGTATATAATCGTTATCTTATTACTTTAATTTAATCCTTATATATTTTTTATTTACGAAAAAAGTACACACAAGGTGTTTTGTGCTCACTGGAAATGCTCACTGCTCACCGAATTTCGCTGAACCTATCCCCATATTTCCAGCTTCCCCACGGTGTACGCCTACCGAATTTCGGTAGATGTTACAGAAAATAAAAGAAACGCGGCTCGAAAAAGGCAAGTTGAGATTCGCACTTCTTTTTTGTTAAACATCCCTAGTAGACATGAACAAAAAAGTAAAATACATATGCAATTATTATTTTGTAGCTGGAACAATATAAATTTTAAAGTCTTATGTTTAAGCAGCTTAGCTTCGAAGGTTATCTCACTATATTCAGTCTATTTGCAATTTGAAAAAATCTACCTTTTTTATTTATAGCAGAAAAAACATGAATACATGATAAAATAAAATGTGCCTTATACAAACACATAAAACAAACAATAAACATTATCTCATCATTTGACAGTTACACGCACAAAATATAAGTACTTCCCTATTTTAACAAATGTTAGTTCATAAAAATATACAAGATACTTTTAATTATTGGATGATCAACCAGTATTTCGACATTTTTATCAATAATCACTTCAAAACAAGTTTGATGTGATTGATATCAGAATTGGAACATATCATTAAATTTACATCAAGAACTTTTTTTCTCTTTCATATACATATACCTGTACATATAATATTATATACGCCGATAGTAGAGACTGGACAAATCAATTTTAAATCGTCGATCAGATAAAGCGAGACTTCGTTAACTAGATTCATTAATTCTAAATCTAAATCACTCTGGAAGGAGACTTATCAGGTATTCGACATCTGTCTTATTAATTATTTCACCGCTTGAGTGAATTTCATCTAAAAAAATGTATATTACTCCTGCTGCAATATATGACGTAAGTCGCAACATAAAAATAATTCTAAAATTGTAAACAAAAAACTTGACTTTAAGAGATAAAGAGCAAGAGATAGAATATCTCGAATTATTACTAACATAGAAAATCGACTGTAAATGTAAAAAAAAAGTAATCGGAAACCTTTTGTGGACAAAGTACGGTAGGCATATCTTTTCATGAGTTTTCAATAGACTCTCGGGCTATTGTCGATACAGGTCAGTGAATGAGAGATCAGGATTAAAGGATCTTGAAAGCATCTTGTATAAAGGAGCTGAAGAATATCCTCTTGCCTTTTAAGTATATGTTGACAGAGTGTCAATGATCTTCAAATTACCATTTCACGCCTCTTTTTAAAAATATATCTATATCATTTTCTTTCATATCAAGATTTCATAATCTGAGTGGCCAAAAAAACTTTATTTTCAAAATTCCCAGACTTTACCTCGATTTTTCCCTAGCCATCAATATTTTAAAACCAGCATTTTCATCTTGTAACACTTTTAACATAGAATCTTTTATAAACGCAATAAAAGAATATTAAAATAAAAATTAAAGAATGATTTATTTCTGTCAACCAAAAAAGATTACTTTTTTACCATAAAAAATGAATTTTCTATCCAAAAGAACGAAGTTTCTACGAAACAGTTAAATTTATAACCAAAATAAGTGACTAAAAAATTAGTTCAATTTGTAACTAAACAATTTAATTTTCAACAAACCAGTTCAATTTCCAAACAAAATGGTCGAATTTTCAACAAAATAGGTCAATTTTCAAGCAACTTGATGAATTTTCAACCCAAGAAGAAAACATCTTAACCAACTAGACGATTTTTCAAACAAAAATTATTAGGCTTCAATTTTTAACCAAACAGTTCCATTTACAACCAAACAGTTAAATTGTAAAGCAATAGAGACTACTTTTCAACAAAATAGTTTAAATTTTAACCAAATAATTGAATTTTCAACAAAAACAAAACTCATTTTTAATGAAACAGTTGAAGTTACATTTTACAACCAAATGGTTAAATTTTGAAGCCCAAACCACGACTTTTTGAAAAGACAATTGAATTTTCGACAAAAGATTAAACTTCAATTATAAATGTAATAGTTGCATTTTTAACATAAAAATATGACATTTTTACCAGAAGAGATGAATTTTAAACTAACAACTATACGTTTTTAAACAAAATATATATAAATAAACAATAAACCAAAAAGACGAATTTTCAACAAATACCGATTTTCCGTGAAAAAGGAAAGAAGTGAATTTAAACTGTTGAACTTTTAAACCAAAAGACGAATTTTTTTAAACAGTCGAATATTCAACCCGTAAATATGAATTTTTAACAAAAAATTTAATTTTTAACCACACTGTCATATTTTTAACCAAAATGAAAAATCCTCAACAAAATAGTTGAATCATTAACCAAAGAAGATTAGCTTTCAACGAACCAGTTGCACTTTTAACCGAGTTTAAAAAAAAAACAGTCACAATTCCAAATTAAATAATAAAATTTCATATGAGGCAATGAGAATGACAACTAGATAAAGCCCACTTGGAGATGGCCCTCAATAACAATTGAAAAGAACATGATTTAGAGCCCTAATTCAAATGGACAAGTGTCAAGTGTGTCTGATAGAAATACCCTTACTTTTGAAATATTTTTTTTTAATCCCTGACTTTTCCCTGATTTCCCTGACCTACAGCCACCCTAATAGTGTATAAGGCACAATAAATGTTAGAACTAGTTTCTCCGTTTATGGTTCTTAGTTCTCAACGTTATGGTATAAACTTTAAAGTATGGAGTATATGAATAACAAAAGTCACTTTCGCAAGTGAACTAAAGCAACAAAGCTAATAAAGTTTTTTTTCTTGCGAATTCTCTTGAGCCATTGCGAAAGACGCAATTTTCCGTCTCCGCAGAATTCCTGTCTCTTGTGTGGCAGTGCCGACGACGTCTGGCTGTGAGAAGAAGTGAATTACAGCGGATAACAAGTGGTCTTGAAGCGCAGTGAAGAAAGTTTAGAAATTGGCCAATTACGCGTATAATGTGGCGCTTGCTCGCTAATGTACACACAGACAAGAATTTTGAGCTTGTGTGCAAGAAGTGCAAGATGCGTCAACACGTCAGAGGCACCAAAAGAACGACTCACTCTTAAATGTCAACTCTGCTGATGGCTTCTGTTACAACCAATGCTAATACATTTAATTCAAGTACTGCCATTGTCTCGTAAATGGGTCACAGGGAGCGATAACCGAACAAAATATTTGTCCAATCAATATTTCATATGTATACTCATCCTCAAGATACAAATCTTACACTGATTAGGAGCCGTTCATACATTTCCTAATGTTTTCTTCTGAAGAAGATTTGGGGAAAGGGGGGTTTGGGAAAATCTTACGGTTTCGTACGAATTAACCAATTAATTCATCTTTTAACCGAGTAATTGAATATTCAACCAAAAAAGATGAATTCGCAACAAAAAAATTAATATCTGATATTTTAACCGAAAGAAGATTTTTGTTTTACATTAAAAATACTTGAATAGAACAAAAAAGAGGAATTTTCAACCAAACGGTTGAATTTTCAATCAAATAGTTAAATTTTTATTTAAGAAAGCGAATTTTAAGGAAAAAATCGCAGTTTCAACAAAAGTAATTTATTTATCACAAAAGAGATAAATTCCTCAAGGATATTATCAATCTTTATTAAAAAAAAATGAATTTTAAAGAAGGTAGTTCAACTTTCAATCAATGAGTTGAATTTTTAACCTAAAAAGACAAATTTGAAATGACATAATTACAATTTCAGCTAAAAAAGATTAATTTTTTAATTGTTGAATTTTCGAGGTGAAACTACGAACTTTCTTCAATAGTTCTTCAATATTAGAAATCAAATTGTAGAATTTTGAAAACAAAAAGACGAACTTTTAACAAAGCAGATTAATTTTTAACAAAAAAGATAACATTTTTAAAATATTGTTCAATTTTCAACCAAAAAATTAAATTCCAAAAAACATAAACGAAGCATTTTGAACCAGAAACTTTGTAGTAGACTTTTTAAACTAAAATAATGAACTTTCAACCAAAAAGGGTTGGATTTTCTTATTGGATTCAATTAATCCAGTTCTCATCCATACGGAAAAGCGAGAGAAGGAAAAAAGATTGTGGAGTCGATAAATAGGAATTTTGATAATTTAGAGACTAAAGAATATTAATCGAAATAAGCATCGAAGTTTATTTTTAATAACTTTTTTTTTTGAAAATAAAGTGTTGGGCTGCGCAACTTTTCAGGCGCTGAAGCAATGATAAAATTGTTGTTTACATGCATTTGTCATCTAGAAGGATTCTGCTAAGGCGCACGAAACTTTTATCCGAAATGCAGCAAGTCCCGCTTGAGTGCAATCGGTTATTATTAATAATTATTATTATCTGCAGTCTTATCTTCATTCGCAGAACGCAAAACGGCCAACTTTTCTCTTAATTCAATCTCCACATATATTTTCTGCATAACAAGCAGATGCGATGATCTTTTCGAAGAAATATGATTAATACTATTATATTATTTAGATGCTGGACGCTATTGAGAGAAAAATATTGCGTAAAAGTTCCACGATGATTTATTTCGAAAAAAGGCGGCTAGATCGTAAATGTCTTCTTGAAGGCTTTGTAACCGATGTTGGTAAAGCTGCGCAAATTGAGTAATCGTGTTTGAGGACGTAAAGGACCATACTCACTATTCTTCAAGCAATAGATCGTGAAAAAAATTAGATTATGATTATCGCACAATTTAAATTGCTCTTAATTTTATCACATATACTCTAATTTTTTGCATTAAAAATCTGTTTTCTTAATTCGCCAAAATATAGATATAAAATAATTTTTTGAGCGTTTACTTTATTGTTTTTTTTTTAAATTTTGTAAAGGATTATTCTTTTCTGTTGACATTCTATATAAACCAGAAATCCGAAATAATTCATAAATTTAATTTTTGGATTTCCATGAAAGTGGATGGGTAATTATTGATTATTTCTTATTAATAAAATGGAAAGTAAATCAATTTGATGAATTTTAGTGTCACTATTAGTGCGACGACACCCATCTAAGTATAACCAATCTAAGCTTTTGTGGCTTTTCATCTCCTTAAATTTTGGAAAAGGAATCTGGTTTTGACAGGAGAAACTTTTTGGGAATTGATTCCAAAATAATAGATATGACTTTATTACAAATGATTGTTGAGTAATTATAAACTCTTAATACAATTTAGTAAATACTTAATTTTTTAATTGATCATTATTTTATTTACAGAATATGGTTCTATAGAAATAAATGCTTACAGATTTCGAACTAAAAGGAATGGTTTCCGTAAAATGAGCTCCTTATTCCTTCATTTTTATCGAATGAGCCGAATCAGTTTCCCCAGGTTTAAATATTTTCCTCCGAATCTTTGGGAAATAATAAAGAACATGAAAACGGACTGTTTTCTTTCTGTCTGTTTTCATGCTCTTTATAGTTTTCTAATGATTCAGCGAAAAATATTTATTACTTTTGAGAAAAATCCGGAAAACTTATATGTTTATTGGCTATCACATGCCCTTTTTTAAGTCACGTACTCATTTAAATGTGCATTTACGAAAACATACAGTTTAAAGTTATCTTTCTGAAGAAAGTTCAAGCAGAAAATCTTTAAATAATTCGAATTATTTAAAAAAATTATTGTTGTCATCAAGATTGGATTTTGCTAATATTCAAAATGTTAATTTAGGAATAAAATAAAACAACTTTTCATGATATAATGAATGTGAAGATGAAAAAATATAGTTTTAAACTGCACCTGCTGAATTGCAAATGATGCATTCGTGCCTTTAAGTAACAGCATATTGGTCGGGCGCAAAACGATTTGCGAGTTTCGATTAATAACGTGCCGATCGATCAGTCACGTTTGTGTAACAAAGCTATGCCTATTTTGGTAACGCTCAAAATGCTTCAAGTAAATCTATTTAAAGCGGCAATTTCTTGGTCCACTTACATATTTGAGGATATCGATAAATTCTCGTTAAGGCGGCTTTGGAGAATTTTATATTTAATTTTGAGTACTAATAATTTCATAAAGCTTTACTACCTGTCTGTCAGCAACTAATTACTAGATAAAATTACTAAATAAAGGTAAGAAGTAACTTTAGCTTTATATTCCTAAACTTTCAACTAAAAATATTGCAATTTCAAAAAAATAGATGAAATTTGTAACCAAAAAGATGAATTTTAAACTAAAAGAATGATTTTTTGCTCAAAAACGCAAATTTTTGACAAAATACATTAATTCTGAACCAAATAGTTGAATCTTCTGCATAAAAAAGGTAAAAGTTCAATAAAAAATGAAACAGTTACATTTTTTAATTAAAACCAATAATTTAAAAAAAAAGAGTTTTTAAGAAAATACTTAAATTTAAAATTTGAGTTATGAATTTACAACTAAAATGAAAAATTTTCAACAGAAATGTTAGTTTTTAACAGAGCAGTTCAACTTTCAAAGAGACGAATTTTCAATAATCAAATAGATGGAAGTTAATCCAAAAACATTCAATTTCCACCAGGAAGAAAAATTTGTTTATCAAAAAAGACGCATTTATATCAAAAGTACGATTTTTCAATAAAATAGATGATTTTTTATGCAAAACCATTAATTTTTAACATGAATCTTCAACCAAATATGTAGTTGAATTTACAAACAAAAAGATGAATCATCAAGTATGAAGAAATAACAATAAGACGATTCATTTCGAGATGAATTTTCTAACAAAAAGGATATATTTTCGACAAAATACGTGAATTTTTAAACCAAACAGTTCAAGTTTCTACTAAAAAAAATAAATTTTCTAATAAGAATGGAATAGTTAATTTTTCAGTTGAAAAAATTAATTTTTAACCAAAGAAACAACAAATTTTCAACCAAACAGTTGAATTTTCGCAATCCAAGAAGACGAATTTTTTGGAATAAAGTCGAATTTCAAACAAAAAAGTTTATTTTTATCCAAGAAAGATGACTTTTTTTACCAAAAAAGATGGATTTTCTATCCAAAAAGACGAATTTAAAAGAAAACAGTTGCATTTTTAAACAAAAAATGTGACGAAATAAATTATTAATAAAGTAATGAAATAGTTAATGATATTTTAAGTTATTTCTGTTGACACTCAATATTATTCAACTTCCGATAAGAATGAAATATTGATGAAATATTTCGCAGACAATAACATTGATCTTAACTGCATAAGAATGCGATTCTCTTTATCTCTAATTGGCGTCCAAAATGATTATTGATACATTCTTAATCATTAGTAATTGCCGAATTTAAAAAATGAAATTAATAGATAAAAGTTGATGTAATTTACGAACTGAATTTACAATGCCTGAATAAAAATTGTAATGCTGGTACATAATGAATGTATGGACAATGGTCACATAGGTGAGCAGGAGGATCGTGTAATTCCGCTATAATCGGGCGCCTTGCTGGCGCCCAACGTACATACTTCGTCGTCTTTAAGCTCTATATCGTAGCAACTGAAAATTTAAATATTTATTGCTCCGTAAATCTATCGCCGTCCTATTTATCCCCAGAAGTTTACTTTGCACCCGATGCATCTCAAATCTCACCTATGAGTCTGATAGTGTGAAGTTGCAAATTGATTGCTCGTCGTTGGTGAATGAGTGGAGATCGGCATGCGGCATGTGCGAATCTTATTTGCGGTTGATGCGGCGAGTTGCACTCTTATGGCAACCGGATCGCTCTTATTTGGTCTGATTTGCCGCGGACGTGACGCTTTTTTACCTCCTCACCTTCCATTCATAGCCACGGCAAGGACCCATTCACTCGAGTGTCAAGTGAATTGGGATGGGATGGGAAATAATCCCAAGAGAATTACATTAGATATTAGAGAATAGAGATAATGAAAGTGATACTTTTTTATCCAGAATTTACTCATATACGTGTCAATGAACTTATTACACATTAAATTATTGTGCATATTCTCTAAATTTGAATCAGTCAAAAGTGACTAATTCAAATAATGTGGATTTAACGACTGCCAAATCAGCCAAGTGCTTTTATTAACATTCAATTTAATTGTTTAACAATTTGATGAAATCCATAATTATAAATAATATAATCTTTTTAACTTTCAATTTAAAAAGTTCTAGTTTGAATAAAACACAAGAAAAACGAATTTTCAACTAAAAAGGATTAACTGACAATCAAAAATTGAATACATAGTATATTCTGAACCAAAAATAAAGACAAAAAACATTAGTTTTTAACAAAGTAGTTCAACTTTAACTTTCAATCAAAAACGAATTTGGAGCCAAAAAGATTTATTTTCTACCTATAAAAACTAATTGATTTAATCAGTAATGTTGATTGTTCTAATCCGTAACTTTCAATGTATTAATCAGTAATAAATGGGTTATTTTAATCAATTATTAAATTGCAGGACATTGATGAAAAATTTTGACATAGAAATAATTATAATATTTTATTATAGCACACAAATCAGTCATTTTACGTAACTTTTTATTCACTCAGAAATACTGACTGATTTATTTGTTAAAACGGCTGTTTTTCAGTAGAAATCTCTGATTTTTCAGTCGCAGCATTTGAGATATATGAACGGTATTTCCTTTTTAAAGAAGAATCAAGATATTTGATGTATAACACAGGATTATAAGCAGTGGGTACTCGTCACGAAATTTCGGTAAATAAATCGCCAAATTTTTGTTCGGTACACGAATAGTGCGAGACTTGAAAAGAGGCTATTGAACCGAAATTTCAGTTACAATAGCCGAACTTTTTCGGTACGAATAACATTTCACAGGAATTGAGGATTTGAAAGATTTAAAAAAAAGGAAATTAATTACTTTTATAATCATTTATCTCTAAATTTCAACTCACAATCAGTAAAAATCCCCATAAGTTTCAAGCATTTCTGTTATAAATTTTGCTATCATCCTACTATAAAAAATAATCGCTATTACAAAAGAAATCTAATGAAATTTAAATACAATATAGATAATTATAGACACATGAATATTCCTCAAATTGAATTTTACTTAAAATCATTTGACTGAATAGCAATTTCCTTTCAAACAATAAAAATTGTGTCACATTATTAACTTAGAAAAATAAAAATTCATATTTCGATATTGAGTAAAATAAAAATTATGTCCAATTGTAATTCGGAAAAATAAAAATGAGAGCCAAATGTTATTTGGTGAAATACGATTTTATGTAAAATAAATATTAGGGAAATTCATTCGTCTCATAATTATACATTTTAATTGTAAATTTATATTATTTTTAATGTAATTTTAAATTAAATTTACAAAGTAACGTTAATCAATTACTATTAATAAATTGGAATGATCAATATATCAAAAAGTGCATACGTTCTTTTTATTGAATTTAATAAAACTCTTCTGCTATCACAGGAATTTCTTCACAAATGGAAGGAATTTTTAAAAATGTTTTACCAAACACGAGTCAAATGTACAGGAAAATTATTCTCTTAATATTATTTAATATTAACCCTTTTTTTCTTCGTGGATTCAAATGTTCATTGGGCGGGGATTTTATTGAATTCATCTAAAATTTCAATTAAAACAACATAAAACTGAAAATGGCAATTTGAAAATTATTATATGTTGAGCTTTCATAATCTTAAATTATTCAATTTCAAACGCTTTAACTATAAAATTGCCAAAGTTTAAATCATTTGATTTTTTAGCAATTTAGCCATGTTTTGAACCATTTGAATCTTAACTGCTTTTCACGACTGCTTTTAGTTTGAATATTGAAATGGTAAAATTTAAACTTTTTCTGAAATGACTCCATTTGAAGCGTTTCCAACGTTAACTGATTCCCGTCGCTATAGACACGAAATTAAATAAGCCTGAAAAATGTAAATTTTCCAATTTCAAGCACGTTCAAATTAAAGCTGTATATTTTAAAATGATTCAATACAAATCAACAACATAGCACAATAATAGCAAATTGTGCCATTGCTCAGGTTTGTCAACAATAAGTACAACCTTATAACCAACAATTGTACATGTAACGTCATCATTACATTACAATAAAGTAACAATCTAATGAGATCATGTAATTATGTTTTTGCACTAAGTTTTGCCGATTTCTACAAATAATTTGAAGCGTAAACAGTAATCTAACTCACCATTATCATTATCGTCGGCAGACTTTTCCTCGGTATCAGGAAACACCTCATAATCCCCATGATCAAAATCGATGGAGGCGGCGGACGTCGCGACGCTGAGGGTCGTCAGCGTCGCCAAAACGAACAACTCCCGCGGCAACATGATGTATGTGTTTGTTCTAGAATCCCAATGTCAGGGTCCTACGTGCATTCGCTTACAGCGGCAACAGGAATACCAAGAATTCACTAATTCCCAATTTCAATTCCGTAAAATCTTAGGTCAAGATTCAAAAACAACTCTTCAATTATTTTCGAAAAAATTCTCCAGAAGCACTCTTTGAAATCTCTCCAAAGTATTGCAGAAAACTCAAAAACCCCAATCTCAAAACAAACCAAAAAGCGTCAATTCCAAAAAATTGATCTCATCAATATTAAATCCGCACTGAATTAATATTGAAGTCACTCGCGTTACTTTTCTGACTGAACCCTAACTTACAAAAAATCATTTCTTATTTTTTAAAAATTTGCGCGGCGAGGGAAAATGTCAAAATAATAACTAAAATATTCTGAACGAACTGCAACGCGGTCCTCTCGGACTGAGCGCACTCAACACACTGACTTGTTGAAACTCGACTTCGCCTGACTCACTGTCTGAAAAACGCTACCGCTTCAAACAGCCGGACGACTAACCCACACACTCAGAAAAACTAACACATTTTCAAACACACACACACACACACACACACACATACACAGAGAGAGAGAAAAAGAGCGGCAGCCGCTCTCGAAGCATAGAAGAATACCCGCTGATAGTTTTTAAACTGGCGCGCGGCTCTTCTTTTAAAATGTGTGAGTTCGTATATGTGGAAGTTAAGAATGCATAAAGGGGTGTGAGTGAATGTTGGAATAGTAGAGTGATGAAGAGTGGGGTTAAGAGGTGTAGAGAGGGGCCATAGAGCGGTGGCGCCTGAGGCACAGACGCCACTCTTAAGTGTGTGTGAGTGCATGCTGGTGGCTCACAAACGCAGAAACCGCGTGCTTTATGCATATGCGAGAGTGCACGCGTGCGACTGCGCGTGAGAGCACCGGCCGCTGCAAACCATCAGCTCCCGACAGCCAGCTGTTTTTTTTTATTTATTTTTATTTTACTGCATTATGTATGTATACGAGCTTTATCCTGCCACGCCGGTCCTTTTCACGTGCGGGTGTATTCCAAGTTGATAAAGACTTTTATCGAGTTTGAACTGAGCGCAGATCGCATCGAGAGAGGAAGGTTTCAAATGCATGGAGAAAGCTTTGGGTCAGGGGAAGTAAATTGGGTGTTTGTATCCTTATGGTAATATATATTTTGGTTTTGAAAAAGGGATGTACGAATCTTGCAAACAATATGCAAACAGTTTTACAATCACATGCAATCAGTTATAATCAACAAAATAACTTTACAATCACTCTGCAATCAACTAAAATCACTCGGAACTCACCACTCACTCATGACACGTGAAATGAATTGCAATCACGTGTAATCGATTGCAATCACTCTAAAAGTCTAAAATAACTCTACTACGTCCTAAAATCATTCAGAATTCATTATGTTGTCACGTGAAATCAATTGTAATCGATCTTAAGTCTACAGGGTGGCCACTAGATTAGAGTCTAGGGCATTTTTACGCAGGGCGGGAATCTTGTGTAATTTACAATAAAAAAAACATTCAAGTTTATAAAATAATTGTTAGTTTTAATTTCACCAGCACCCCATAATGAAACGTCTTTAAAGGTTAACAATATTTATCCATTAAGAAAGACCAATATATTACTCTCTAAATCTGAATCAGTGACAAGTATACCGCTAATTCAAATCAGCGTATATACGCTGGAACGTCAGCCAAGTTCCGCTGTCGATCAGTGAAATTTCACTGCTCAGCAGCTAAATTTCGCTTCGCAGCTACTTATCGCTGATTCAAACTTGAGGAGTACATTTTAGTTACAGATTTTACTCTTTTTCCTTATTTACTCCTTTTTTCAAGAAACTTTCCCTTGTTCTTGCTTTTTTTTACTTAAATTCTAACTAAATTAATAGAACCCAATATGAGAATTCAACTATTTTTGGTTGAAAGTTATATCTTTCTGGTTAACACTTCAACTATTTTATTGGGAATTTAATTATTTTGGTATAGATTCTATACCTAAAATTAATCTTTTATGATTATTGTAGAAAAGTCATACTTTTTACATTCTCATAATTTATGATTGAGAAAGTATTAGAATTGTCCGAAATTTGACATCGTAGTTTTTTAACGAATCTCCACGTTTCGAGACCCCTGAATCCGAAAACCACATTTATACGATGGCGTCCGTCTGTCTGACCGGCTGTCCGTTAACACGATAACTCTCGAAAAAATGAACGGATCAAGTCGATCTTTGGTATAATTGGTTTAGGTCCTAAAAGAAAGGATGAGCTCGTTAACCAGTCACTTTCGATAAAAATTCAAAAAGTGAGAGCATTTTGAACATTTTGGAGACCACTTTTTCCTGTATTTAAAAAACCTATGTACGGATATTTTTAGCATTAGAAAATATGAACAATTTATTCTAATTACTTTTTTCGATAAAAAAATATTCTCAGAGTTATAGCATTTTCAAAATTTTAAGCCAAAAAACGCATGATATGCAAAAAAGTCAAGAGAAGAAAAACATTTCTTTTTGATAGCCCTTTAAGATTGTCATCATAACAGCTTTTTGGATTTTCTTGAAAAATCAAAAATTCAAATTTTGATTGCACAAAAAATAATAAAAAATCAAATTTTTAACTTTTTGGTAAAACTATGCAGGATACGAAAAAAGACTAAGTAACAAAAATTGTAAAACCAAAAAAGATCTACAAATTTTTTATTAATCTCTTCTTGATAGGAAAAAAATGAATTAACAAAAATTGCTTGCCCGAAAAAGAGCTACAAATTTGTTATGAGTCACTTTTTGATAAAAGAAATAATTTTGGTTTTAATCATAAAAATGGCATTTAAAATAAACGTGAAAAATTTCTGAAAAACCGACAAAAGTTACGAAAAGAAATTAATGCAAAATGTCTGAACCATTTTCCAATAGGAGGCACGTAATGTTGTTTTTGTTTATCATAAGTAATATGCAGAAAATCGAAAATTCCAATATTACGCCAAAAGTCACGAGATACGTAAAAAATCTAAAAGAAGACTTCTAGGATATTTTTCTTTATCCATACAAAAATAATATGAAAACTCCAACAGAGGGAGTCAAGCTTCTGACTCCAACGAACAGAGATCATGACTTCATCGTAGTTGATATT
Source organism: Druon quercuslanigerum (assembly GCA_010014905.2). Taxonomy (NCBI): domain Eukaryota; kingdom Metazoa; phylum Arthropoda; class Insecta; order Hymenoptera; family Cynipidae; genus Druon; species Druon quercuslanigerum. The sequence continues at coordinate 23,262 of JAAAKG020178949.1, forward strand.
TTCGCTCCAAGAAATTTAGAGAGCGAGATAAATAAAAATGTATGAAAAAAGGATTGTAGTTTTTTTATTTATTTTAAAGTGGTTCAGAAAATATGCATTTACAAATGTCTGTCAAAAATCGAGCGTGCAGCGCGAGTGTCGCGATGAGAATATGTACCTCAAAGCCTACCGAGTTTTGAGCAACTTAATCTTTAACTATACTTGAATTAGTCGAAAATTCAGAATCTGAAGACATATATAAATACTGCGATATAAAAGATAACTTTTTGATGAAGTTTCACTCAAGCATTCCAAATGAAAAGAATAAGTATACAAGAAAGCGCGAGATTCAACAGACGTTTTACTGTATCGTTGAAAATTCGTCCTTTTGGCTTGAAAACTCAACTATTTAATTAAAATTTTACTATTTTTTGGATAATAGAGTCATTTCAAAATTTTTAGAAACCACTCTATGTGAAAGTAGAGGGGGGAAATTTAATAATAGTATACCTTTTAATGGTAAAAGTATTTTTAATTATTTATAAATTTTAATACATATAAATTACAATTTGAAATGGTATTATCCTCGCGTTATGAGGACGTCATAGTGTGACGTCAGCGGCTTTCCATGTTCATCTGTATAACATTAACAATGGAATACAGTTTTTAAAAAATACAGCAAAATTGTATTTGTCACTGGTGTTTTGTGCCTGGGTGCCAAAACATCTTTGAAATTACTTATATGTCTCCCAAAAGGCTCATGAAGAAAAAAATGTTTGGGAATAGTGCAATGTAACAATCTCTCTGTTCGGTTATGTTTTGTTGTGAAGATCACTTTAATGTCATTAATTTTTTATTTATTTATAAAAAATAGTTTTAATATTTATTTTCTTAATGCAAGTAAGCGGCTGATCATAATACTTACCATTGTTTTTGGGCATTTTTGTGAAACAGAGGCTGGATTTTTCTAACCTTAAACCATGCAATATTTATTTCAATGTTTCAACAAAAATTAAATTTTGTGAAAAATTATTCCTTTTCAAAATTATAGTCTTAAATTATAAAAATAGAAAAGGAAGGATAATAAGGTTTTTTCAACCTCTGCAAGGAACATCTCCAATTTATCCGTCTAAAGAATGGATGAATACTGGACTTTTGAATTTTCTGACCTCAACAAAAATAAAGAAGCAATATTAATAATATATGTGCAATAAATATATATATAATTTGTTATAAAATCATTTTAAAACACATCTTAATAAAAATTGAATTATAATAAAAGTCTTTATAGGAGCCTGAAGTTATGTTTGGTTCTACTGAATTAATTAATTAATTTAAACTCATATTTTTAATCATTTCTGTAAAATATATGTGTATTTACTTATTTTTTTCTTTTGTCACCCCGTATTTCACAGTATTGAAATACTCACTTTCAGCAAAAAAAGTCACTTATCATTAAAACATTAATCACAAAATCGCTTCGGCAAATAATTATTGGCTTAAATATAGCTGCGTTTGTACACCGGTATGGGACTTGGAAACCCTCTGACGTCACGTGCCACTCGCCAATAAAAACTCGTAGAAATCACGTACTTTTTAAGCATTTTTAAAAGTCCTTTCATTAATTATTTTAATTATTTAAAACGCCAGAATAATTTTTTGACAAAAAATTTGAAACAAACAATATTGATGATTAGAAAAAATAATTTTTTTGAAGGAAAATAATTTTTTCAGAAATGACTCTATTTGTCTCTTTTTATTAAAAAATCAACTAATATTTGGTTCTAAATACAACTGCTTGGTGGAAAATTATTATAATTATTTTTAAATATTTGAACTATTTAGTTGAAAAAGCAACTGTTTGTTGTTGAATTGAAATGAAAATTAGTATTTGCAGTTCGACAGTTTAATTATTTGGTTGAGAAATCACTTTTTTAAAAGTAATTTCTTTAGGTCGGTAATTTAACTATTTTGTTGAACATTCGCCTTTTTGGGATAGAAAATTCGTCCTTTAGGGTTGAAAATTTAACCATTTAGTTCAAAATTCGTATATGTAGTTTAAAAATTCATCTGGTTAAGAATTAAATTATTAAAAAAAAAAGTTCTTTCGGTCCAAAATTCAACTGTTTTGTTGAACATTCTTCTTTTTGTATAGAAAATTCGCCGCTTTTGGTGCAAATTCATCTTTAATGGTGGAAAAATCATTCTCTTTTGTTTAAAATTTATCTGTCTTAGTAAAATGCTTGAAAAGTAGGGCTGGTAAGTTAGGGATCGATTGGCGGTTATCGACCAATGACTTGGTACGAAAAATTTTTCTGCATATAAATATGCCTTTATGTTGACAACTTTGCTACATAACCTACAAATGATATTTATCAAGTCATTATATCTATTTTAATTGCGTTAATATTTTCCGAATTAATTATCTTCATTAAGTTATGTCCACCGGAGTTCGATTACATGTGTGTTTTTAGGTAAAACTTATGTTATTAATTAAACAAAATGTCGAAGTGGGCAAAGCGAAAAATAGGTTCTTTATAAATTGGCTTAATTATACTGCCCTTCAAAGTAAAAAAGTAGTTAAACGCCATTTTTTCGAAAAATGAGTTTTTTATATCAGTGGAATCGTTAGAATGAGCTGCGTCTAACTATCATGGTTAAAATTATAACTTTTAATTATTTAGAATAAAAAATGAATGTTGAAAACTAGGAATATTATATAATAAACTAATAATATAATATCGACGAAATGAAAAATAGAAATGTATGGAAAGTACTTTGCGGTGCCTGAAATTTGCAAGAGAGGTCGAACCAGTCACGAAATACAAGAGAAGAATGACGCAAACTACTTTGCGCTTTTTTTGTCTGGCAAAAGCAGTCGAGCAGGCTTCTTGGTACCAAATCAAAAAGTGGCATACGCTGTAGGTAAAGTCTCAAGTTGAAAATGTGGCGAGTCGAGCAAAGATGTCCAAGCGAAGAAAGCCGCAAGCGACATCGATTAAACTCGGCAAGTAGCCGGTCGTTCGG
>JAAAKG020178960.1:3738-26266 GCA_010014905.2 Druon quercuslanigerum
AACTATCTCTGATGATAATACAGATTTATTTAAATTACTAATATGCTGAATGTCACACCTAGATAGAAATAGCCTGTTTTTGTGAAAAAAGATTCTGCTTTTGATCTCTCTAATAGCCTAATGGAAAAGCTTTGAAACGAAAATGCGAATTTCTGTGTTTCGTTTCCCAGTAGATCAAAAAGAGCAGATCTTTTTTTGGAAAAAAATTAATTTTAACTTGATCAATTGTGTTGATATCTTCTTTCATGGATGACAAAGCAGTATCTATAATGGTTGATGACAACTATCTCTAATGATAATAAAGATTTATTTAAATTACTCATATGCTGAATGTCACACCTAGATGGAAATAGCCTGTATTTCTGAAAAAAGATTATGCTTTTGATCTCTCTAATAGCCTAATGGAAAAGCTCACAATCGAAAATCCTAATTTCTGTGTTTTGTTTCCCAGTGGAGCGCAGAGAGTAGATCTTTTTTCAGAAAAAATTTTATTGAAAAATTTTGATTTTATTTTCCGTTCGATCTAAATTGCCGTTAAGTATTTTCTGTAATTTAAAGAGTTAAATTACTCAACAGTGTTGATATCTACTTTCATGAATAGTGGAATATTATCTACAATGACTGACAATAACTATCTCCGATGATAATACAGATTTATTTAAATTACTCATATGCTGAATGTCACACCTAGATAGAAATAGCCCGTATTTCTGAAAAAAGCTTCTGCTTTTGATCTCTCTAATAGCCTAATGGAAAAGCTTTCAAACGAAAATCCTAATTTCTGCGTTTCGTTTCCCAGTGGAGCGAAGAGAGTAGATCTTTTTTTCGGAAAAAAATTAATTTTAACTTGATCAATTGTGTTGATATCTACTTTCATGGATGACAAAGCAGTATCTATAATGGTTGATGACAACTATCTCTAATGATAATAAAGATTTATTTAAATTACTCATGTACTGAATGTCACACCTTGCTGGGAATAGCCTGTTTTTCCGAAAAAAGATTCTGCTTTTGATCTCTCTCATAGTTTAATGGAAAATCAACAGCACTACAGTCGGAAGTTTTGTGTTTCGTTTCTCAGTGCAGCGAAGAGAGTAGATCTTTTTTCAAATAAAATTTAATTTTAACATTTTGTTAAATTTATTGTCCACCTGATCTAAATTAAAGTTAAGTATTCTCTGTTGTTCGAATGGTTAACTTGATCTACAAACTATCTGTGATGATAATACAGATTCCTTTAAATTAAATTTATCTCTATAAGGATGGATGAATATTTTCCCTATCCTGCCTGTGACCACCTACCTGCAGTTTTTAAGACTTGGCCATAGGTGTGATGCACCGCAGTTGTTTAACCTGTTTGTGGAACAACACTTATAATATTTGTATAAAATAATCAAAAAAAAAGAAGTCGTAGGTAAAATCAAATTCGTCTACATAAATGAAACAGTTTGACCTATACTTTTCTAATAAAATGGACTTAAAAAATTGTACACACACACAACTTTTTTGATAAAAATTCACATTTAATACAACTTGACAATATAGTATACATCATATGTATAATAAATCACATTATCGGTAGCACTAATTTATATTTATACTAAATGAGCAACTTCTTGTCAATTTACTTTTCTTTGAGGAAGTAACTTTGGTTCTTGGTACGCAATTCACTTTTTGGCGAATACGATTCGTAACGAGATTTTGAGTTGTTCTATTTTTTTTTTATTTATTTTTTTGAATAGGAAATTTCGCGTGTGAAGAGCATCGAAACAAAGTTCGTTAATCCTTTCATTCTTTATCGGACTCGGAACGGTGACAAAGAAATACGCAGATAGCATTTTTTAACACGTATACTTTTTTCGTCTGTACTTTTAACCCGCGTGAAGGTATAGTAGAAATTCTTGATATAGGGTTAAATTCGCCAATTCGATTTAAAGCATGCCTATTCCGATCCGAAACCAAGTAATTTGGACTCTGGTCAATTAAGGTTAAATAAATTATCAATTTGCATAGATAACGAAATTTTGACGAATAAATTTTGAATGCTAATTATTTCCAATTGGTTTGTCTGTATCAAATAAACATTTCAATTTTTACAAGATGGAGTGTCACTAAAGATTATTTTTAAATAAGAAACTTTTGAAAATGAACAATCAAGCCATGAAATTTGCACATTAGACTCTTCAATTTCTCATTTTATTTTTTATTTATTTTTTTAAACATCGTGGTTACGTCGTTTTCATACAGTGAGAATACTCTTTTGTTAGTGATAAATCACTGTTTTTTATTTGAATTTTCTGGAAGTTTATAAATTAAAATTTTTGACCGAATAATTTTGATTTGAAACATTTATTTCTAAAAGAGCGAATTTAAATTTTGCATTGTTCTTTAGCAATAAAGACAAAATGTTTTTTTCTTTAATTTCTAAAGTAATTATCTGTATTAATTTCATTTTCAAATCATTTTATTTTATCGTGAAATTTCTTTCTGAATGTTTTTTAACATTATTGACAACATTTTATTTATAAACGTTCTTTGAGTTTTTGGGGTAATATTAAAACCATTTGGAAAAAATCTAAAAGCTTTTAAAAGAATTTCTTTATTTTGTAGGATTGGAAAAAAATGTAGTATTGGAAATAATTTATATCTTAAAAATTATAAAAGAATTTTGAAACAAACGGTAAATTTCTAAATTAAATTTAAAATTCTTTTAAAAGGTTTTAACAGATTTCTAAAAATGTGAAGAAGAGGAATCTGGAAGATTTAAAAATTTAAAAATTTCCAAAATAATCACAAATTTGACAAGGTTAACAAAATGTAGATTTTTTTAATTTGAAAATAAGAAGGCTCTTCAAGGATTTGAAAAGCTTTCAAGATAATAAATAAATATCCCTAATATTCCTTGGATATTTTAAACAATTTTTATTTTGACAATTTAAAAAATATTTTTTAATTTTTGCAAAATGCCTCAAATCTTTAATCGAATCTCTCAAAAATCTAAACTGTCTCGAATTTTTTTGACATCTAGTAACAGCCTGTAAAATAGAAAAAAAATTTTTAGAAATTTTTCTAGATTATCCTTCGATATATCTGAAATGATTTAAATTCCTCTTGAATATTCTTAAGAAACTTAAAAAATCAATAGTTATTTAAAATTTTGTTTGTGTCAAATAACGTTTTTCTGCACAAATTATAATTCATTTTCCACTTTTTTTCTTTTGTGAAAAAATCGTTTTTGATTGAAAATTTCACTATTTGATTTCAAAAATTTTATAATTTAACTGAATTTTTATTTTAAATTACCTCATTTTGATTGAAATTTAATTTTTTTGTTGTTGAAATTCGAATTTGATATGGAAAAAAGTAACTCATGAATAAAAAATTAACTTAGAAAAATATTTTTATTAAATTAAAGAAACTCTTTCTTTAACCAAAATTTTGTCCATTAGCCAAAAATAAATTCGAAATGTAGAAAATCAGTCTAAATTCTAACAAATTTTTATTGAAACACAAAAAAATTTATTTAAACCACAGAAATTTCTTTGAGGGAAAGAAACCCTCTTTCTTAATAAATATTGTATTTTATGGCTTGAAATCCTTTTTCAACGAACTTGAAATTCACATTTAAAAAATCACATCTTAAATTTTGGTTTCAAAATTAAAAAATTATTTAAACTTGAATAATGAAGAAATATAAAAATCTTATTTGTCAATTTATATCGAAAATAAAATTTGTTGCTTACATTTATCACTATCATCTTTTTTTATATGCAATTTATTTTTTTTAATTTATCTCCTCGACTGATATTTCAAATAATTTTTTTCACTAACTCATTTTTATTTAAAATAAAATTTTTAGTGTTTGAAATTTTAATTTAATGTGAAAAAAAGTAATTCGTAAATAAAAAATTAACTTAGAAAATTATTCCTCTTGAATTAGAGAAACCCTTTCCTTAGCATATATTTTGTCATTAAGCCAAAAATAACTTGGAAATATAGAAAATCAGTCTGAGTTCCAGACAAATTTTCATTGAAACACAAAAAAAAATATTTAAACCACAGAAATGTCTTCAAGGAAAAGAAACCCCGCTTTCTTTAAAAATATTGAATTTTATGGTTTAAAATTGTGTTTCAACTAATTTGAAATACACATTTAAAAAATCAACTTTTTGTCTTAAGTTTTGCTTTCAAAATTAAAAAAATTATTTGAACTCAAATAATGAAGAAATATGAAAATCTTACTTGTCCAGTTATTTCAAAAATCAAATTTGCTACTTGAATTTATCACTATCATCTTTTTTTTGTATAAATGCAATTTCTTTGTTGAAAATTTACCTCCTCGATTAATAGTTCAAAATTTTTTTTAAAATTGACTTATTTTTTTTTTGTTTAAATTCTAATTTGATATGAAAAAAAGTTACTCATGAATAAAAAATTAACTGAGAAAATTATTTTTCTTGACATAAAGAAACCCTTTCTTTAACATAATGTTTTTCATTAAGCCAAAAATAACCTCGAAATGTAGAAAATCAGTCCAAATTCTAAACAAATTTTCATTAAAACACAAAAAATTTATTTAAACAAAAGAAATTTCTTTGAGGGAAAGAAATCCCTCTTTTTAAATAAATATTGTATTTTTAAGTTGGAAATTGTTTTTTAAGTTTTGGTTTTAAAAAATATATATATTTGAACTTGGATAATGAAGATATATAAAAATTTTGTTGTCCATTTACTTGGAAAATAATTTTTTTTACTTTAATTTATTACTAAAATTATGTAATGTTGATAATAATGTTTTTATATCAAAATAAAATGATTTATTACTCGAATTTCTCGTTATAAATAGATGAACTTTTGTAAATCATACACAAAATTCCCTGAATAATAAAATATATAAAATTTCCAGAATAATAAAAGCTTTTCTTCAAACTTTATTAAATTTGTTTTTTTCTTTTTTATTGCTTTTATTTTTTCAAACTAAATTATATTTAAAGTTGAATGCTGGACGTTATATAGCAATTTAAATTTAGATTTATTCCGAATTTAATTTCTGAAATTTGAAATTTCTTTTTATCTGTCCTGAGTTTGTGATAAATGAGGTGATAAGGCAGAAAAGTCGAGAATGGGGAAAAAAGTGAAGAAAAAGAGCAGCCCGAAAGTGAGCCTTGTAAAGTTTGAATTCAGATCCGAGATATGTCGGAGGCATTTAGATGGATGTTTAAACTTCCTATATCTAGATTTCGTATAAATATACCTTCACGCGTGTAATTTTTTATATTGTATGCTTTTTAACATGTATATACAGTACGAATCAATCACAAAATCGAATTATACTATCATTATAGACTTATCACTATATATCTTTTACTACACTGTAAAAAATATGTGTTCAAATCAACACCATTGCTCATTCCGCAGAAATCCAAACAGAAGACTGCGAGTGATTACACAGTAAAAAAAAAGATACTTAGAAATTTGACACCTCAAATTCAGGAATTTTGTTTAAATTCAGAGCTGAACCTAAATTCAGGAAAAATACATTTGTGAATTTTAGAAGATGATTATTTTAATTTCAGAATTTAATTATATACCGTCATAAATTTCTGGAATATTCCAAGAAATGTTGTGGGTAAAGCTTCCTGAATTGAAAACGAAAATTGGTGTTCAAATCAAATTTGGAATTTTTTACTCAATAGGGAAAATATACTTTTTTAAGGAGAATATTTTCATCATATTTATCAAATAATTATGTACAAATAAATTTTATAACACTTTTATTTTTTTTGTACGTAAAGTTCCAAATCTTTTTTTTTTATTTTTTATCATTTTTATATTAGCGCAACCACATAATTTACCGAATTCGTCAGGAAATTTTGCCTAAGGTCTTTTTGGGGAAATTTCTTTAAGGACAATTAAAAGGAATTATTTTGGGAAACGGAATTTTCCTAAACTTTTTGCAAAGAAAATCTCGAAAATGACTAAAAAAATTATCAAATTGTTTGTGAATTCTCCTGAAGTTATTTTTGGGAAATTTTCAAGTATAAGCTGAAATATCAAACTAATTCTCTAAAAAATATTTCTGGAATGATTGTTATGAAACATTTCTAACTCTTAAAATAAATAAAAAAATTGAACGAATCAGCTAGAATTTTTGCCAAAATATTTTATTTCCAAAATAACAACAAAATTTTCGGAAGTCTTTACGAAATGTTACCAAAGTAATTTTCAAGAAAATTCTCAAAATATGTAAGAAATTTTCCAAAATATTTGCGAAGCGTTCCTGTAATTTTTATTTTCAAAGATCTTTAAAATAACTAAAAAATTAAAGAAATTGTGTAGAAAATTTTACCAGAATTATATTTAGTAAAATTCGCTGAATTTTTGAAAGTTTACTAAAATCCTAAAATATGTAGCAAATTAACGGAAATTGTTTTAGAAAAATTTGAATTTATTTTCCGAAAAATTATTAAAATATCTAAAAAAAAAGTCATTGAATTAACTAGGAAAGTTTACCGGAAAAAATGTTTTTGTTGAAACAATAAAAATTTACTGAAATCGTTATGGATTTTTCAAACATTTGATAACAATTACCCGAAATGGTTTATAAATTTCCATGAAATTATTTTCGATTGAACTTACAAAATAAATAAAAAAAATGAACGAATCAGCTGGAAATTTTGCCTAAAAAAATTTCTTGTGATAAAATAAGAATAAACACTAAACAATTTACTGTAATCGTTATAGAATTATCCTAAAGCTATTTTTGTAAAAGTTTCCTAAATAACTAAAAAAATTTCCGAAAATCGTTAGGAAATGTTACAAAAGTAATTTTCGAGAAAATTCTCAAAATATATAAGAAATTTTTAAAAATATTTGCGAAGCGTTCCTCTAATTTTGGTTTTTAAAAATCTTCAAAATAACTACAAAATTAAACAAATTGTGTAGAAAATTTTACTAGAATTATATTTGGTAAAATTCCCTAAATTCTTGAAAGTTTACTAAACTTTTAAGGGAATTTTCCTTGATATATATTTGTGGAACATCCTCAAATAGGTAGCAAATTAACGAAAATTGTTTTAACAAATTTTTGAAGTTATTTTCTGACAAATTATTAAAATTTAAAAAAAAAATTGATCGACTTAAGCAGGAAAGTTTACCGGAAATTTTTTTTTTAAACAATAAAAATAAATACTGGAAAATTTACTGAAATATACCTAAATAACTAAAAAAAATTACAGAAACTGGTAGGAAATTGTTTTAGAATTATTTCTAGGAAATCATGATCAAAATATCGTAAGGCTTTCTTGTCAAAAATTCCCAAAATACCTGAAAAATTGATCGAAATCGTAGGAAAATTGTTCCGCACTTGTTTTCGAAAAAATTCTCAAAATAACTAAAAAATTGAACGAATGCGCTAGAGAATTTTACCTGAAAAATCTTCGAGAAAATTTCCAACAAATTTTTAAGTTACTGAAATCCTTGAGGCATTTTCCTAAAAATAATCAAGGAAAAATCCCAAAATAACTAAAAAAATTAACTAAATTTTTAGGATATTTTCCTAAAGTTATTTAGGAAGAAAATCCAAGATCACGTCATCAATTTTGTTAAGTTATAACGCAAAAATTTCCTAAAATTAGTTTTGAGAAAAGTCAAAATATACCAAAATTGCTAGAAAATTTTCCGGGAATTATAATCGGAAAATTTCCTAAGTACTTGAAAATATATTGAAATCATTATGAAATTTTCCGAAAGCTATTCTGGGGAAAATTCTTTAATAAACTAAATAATTTACCAAAATTGTTAGAAAATTTTCTTCAAGTTATTTTTGGGACGAATTTCAAATAAGCTTCCAAAATACTTTAAAAGTTAACCAAAGATTTTTGGGAATTTTCCCGATAAAATGTGTATAGTCTGCGTTTTTTTAAACTTGGAGAAACTCTACTTAAATTCAGATAAATTTCTGCTAAATTTAAGTTCGTCTCTGCTGAATTTAAGTCCATTTCAAAATTTAGGGTGTCACATTTTTAGGTATTTCTTTTAAAAAAAGGGTGCAAACGCATCCAACATATATTCAATTATTCAAGTCCTATGACATATTTTGCACACTGATCTGGCTCTCATATGAAAACACAATATACCTATTTTTCATAAACAAATATCTCATTCGTTTTCACTCAACCTTATTATTTTCTGAAAAACTCTCTCATTTTTCCGCACAGAAAAAAAAAGTTTTGAATTAAGAAAATCAGGCTTGTTTTAAGCCAAAAAATAGGGCTGCGGTCTTATTTTAAGACAAAAGACGACCTTAAATCTAGTTTTAGGACTAAAACGGACTTAAATTAAGGTGCAACAAAAACCAGCCACAAAAAAACTTTTTTTCTGTACGTGGACATTCTACAGTACTTTATTCTCAAAATCAGTAGCGGATCCAAGCGAACAAGCTTCCAATCGATTTTACCAAAAATAAACACCGGAATCGATCTCGTATTTACATGAATGTACGATAAATTTTCTGCACCTTTGCTAAATTTTCATGATTCTGCTTTATTTCTGATTTTTTAATTAAACAATTATAAAGCAATTGTAGATTTTTTTTGTTTGAAAAATTTAGAAATAAATTTTTCAGATAATGGTGAGAGTAGATTTTGTATTTTTTAAATTTATTTTATTTTTATGTCAATGGAAACAGCGAAAAAAACGTCGATTAGCTCTAAAATAGCTTTCTTTCGTCGTTAGAAGGATTTTGTACCACTAACATTTAAGATTAAATATTATTTTGTATATTTTGTAAACAAATTCACATTTTAGGCCTTTTTTGGGCAAAAAAAAACGATTTTCCTTGTGACGATGTTCAAATTATATTGCCTGTGATGTTTTGTGACGACATTTTTGCCATTCATCAATATTCGTTTATTTATTTTAAAAAATTTATAAATAAAAACACATTTTGACCTTTTTTGAGTGAAAAGAAATCGTTTTTTGGTGAGTAATAAAATTATATTTCCAATTATGTTTTTTCAACAAAAACTTGCTAGCCATCATTATTTGTTTATTTTATGGACAAATTGTATAAACAAATTGTCGAAACAAATATTGATAGGACTTACAATTGTTTTCCGAAAACATAATTGGCAATATTATGTCTGCAAGATCAGAAGAAAAAATTATTTATTTTCATCTGAAAAAGCTCAAAATGTTCATTTGTTTATCAAATAAACAAATATTGACAGGTTTCAATTTTTTTCAGAAAACATCATTGGTAATATAATTTCTTCAAGGCCAGAGAAAAAACCATTTTATTTTTGCTTAAATACACTTAAAATTTACATTTGTTTATAACAAATAGATATGCAAGTTAACAATTTTTTATCTTTCATGTACCCTTTTGCAATAAACCTAAGTGACGAGAAGTATAAAAAGTAATTTTTCTGAGAGATAAAATATAAAATTAAAAAAATGGACTTTCTTTTCGCTGTTTTCATTAGCATAAAAATAAAAAATAAAAAAAAAATACAAAATTCACTCTCACAATTTTCTGAAAAATTTAGTCTTCAATTTTTCCAAAAAAAAGAAGCTGATCGTCAGGTTTGATTGAGCAACACCTCCCGCATTGCCCGCATCCGCAAATTCAAAGGCATCAAGTTCTAGGAATTGCGTAAACTGTAAGTGCTTAAATCGGGAGTTGAGTGTATTGAAATAAAAATTTTTTAAAGATTTTTTCTGACATTTTACACAATTAAAAAATATATTAATTTTATTAGTTTGCTTTGAAATGCATTTATTGTTTTATTTTTAGCGAAATATATGGGACGACTAGAAAATTTAAAAAAGGTATTTGGACACTAAGATTCTTGGAACAGAAAATATTTGAAATCGAAAATTCTCAAAATTATAAAATTTACGAATTTTGAATATCCCTGCTTTTAAAATTTTTGAATAATAAAATTTCCTATAATTTCAAGATTTTCGACAATAGAAAATTATCTAATTCAAACTTTTAAAAAATGGTTTCCTAATCAATCAAATTTATTTATCAAGAAGAAAATAACTAATGATTTTTAATTTTAAAAAATTATGAAAGTTCAACGAATATTTTTTAAAGTATTGTCTGATCATGAAATAACAATAATTGAAAAAAACATATTTTGCACTAAAAAATAACTGTAGAAGATCAAAAAACATTTGTTTTCAATTGTTGTTATTTTAAATTTGAACAATAATTTTTTTTAAACTTATTAGAAATTTCTTTTAAATGTTTCTCTATTCAAAATATCGTATTATTATATTTTAATAAATAAATAATATTAATTAAAAAACAAGTTTTGGAATTGTTTAAATTCGGGAATTTGACAGACTTGGATATTTGGAAATTCAGCAAATTTTCTGGCACGAATTTTATTAATAGACAATTTTCCAATTCGGAATATTTATATTTCGACGATTTCATAATTTAGAGCATTTTGTATTTCAATTATTTTCCTTTCCGGTAATTTTATATTTTCAAGAATTTCATTGTTAAGATTTTTTCAGTCGCCTAAAATAATTACCAAAAATTCGCAAATAAATTAAAAATATATTATTTAAAGAGCAATTGTTTTGTTCTATTCCTTCTTCAAAATTTATCTTTGGGGTTGAATATTTGTCTAATATTTTATAGATAAAAAGTTACAAAAAAATCGAAAATATTTTTTATATTGTACAATTTTATTGATTTAAACAAATTTGATAAACCAATAAACTATTTTATCTATCTCTTTATAAAAAATTTTTTTTTGTAATTTAATATGGATTGAAGTACCTTATAAGATGTCAGAAAATAAGTCACGCATAAGATTTTTCTTTATTATAAATGATTTAAGTTAACAAATAGAACATTTTCATTAATTTTTCCCTGACATAATTTATTTCGTACCTCATTTCTTTTGAAATAATTTCAAAGGCTTATTAAAATCTAGAAAATTGTAAAAACTTGATATTTAAATTTTTTATAAATAATTTATGTTAACAAATAAAACCTTTCCATCCTTTTTCTGAAAAAATTTAGGTTGGCATGTTATACGGTCGATTATAAATATTTCAATTAAACAAATAAACAATTTGCATCATTTTTCTTTCAATAATTAAGCTGTAGACAAGTGTAAAAGCTGAAAATTTAAATTTTTTATAAATAATTTAATTTAACAAATAGAAAATCTATATCTGTTTTTCGAAAAAAAAAACTTTTTCTTTTATATGTTTTGCACAAGTTCACAGACTTACTGAAGTCGAGATAATTTTTATGGCTTAATTAATAAAATATCAAATATAAAATATACATAACATTAAAATATTGAAAATAATTTTGATTTTAATCATTTTATAAGCCATTTTGATACATATCAAATAAAAAATAATTATCTTAAAAAAATTGGTAAAAATCTTACGTTATTCAACTTAAATTTTTATTTATAGCTAATCTATATTTAAAAATCAATAAAAAAAGAAAAATTATAGAAAATCCGTTATAGAAAAATCAGTTTAAAGAAACTAATAACCTGATTTGCTTCACACTAGTTTTTCTGTATGTTTACTTACGAAATTAAAATTAATTTTCATAATGTTTTCTTAAAAATCTAAGTGTTATTTTGCAACGATTTTTTATAAACTTTTTTCGTCGTACATTTACTTTTTGTAAACTCGTTTAAAAATAAACTGTAAATGAAGTCACAAAATTTTCTTTTTTTTCCTGTTCATTCACGTAACACAAAGTAAAAAGTTTTAAACAAAGAGTCTTTTGTAGAACGCTTTCAAGCGTGTATTTCTTTAGCGTAATTTTGTACAATCCCCTATCTGTTCATAAAACAGAAGCTTTAATTTTGTCTTTTTTCTCATTTTATAATTAACCTAATTCATCTTGATTAATTTAATATTTATGAAGCTAAATTATATATTTCGAGCAGAGAATTACGACTTTACTATGAGCCTTTACTTTAATTTTATATATGCAAAATTGATTTATCTGAAAAAATTCCAATATCCAATTTTCAAAGTGCACTCCTACGAAACAGAAATGAGATTATTTAAAATTAATTTTATGTTTCTTCAATTTATAGTCTTTTTATGGCTAACTTTATTTTTTCTCGACAATTCCATTTCTAAATCCAGAGTTCTCACTGGGATCAGTAAATAATTTTAATGAGGCACTTGCGAACAATTGGAAACGATTTTCTACTGCCAGCTTTCCAAGTAATCGATACCTATTACAATTAAAATTGTTCAGAACTTTCCGCCAGCGGGTCGAGCCAATTGTTACAGGTTTGAATTTCGATTCAATATTTAATTAGTTTTTTGTTTATTGCAAGCTTTGCGTTTTCCTCAAAGTTGTTAGATATTGTATATTATAATTATTTATTAAACAGCATTCCGAGCTTTGAATTTTTTTTTATTTTTTAAGCTTTGTCCATCAACTTTTTTGCCGACTTAAGGAGGTGAGGGGTCACGATAAAATCTGCGATAAGAGAAATAAAAGGGGGTGGGGGTAGTGAAAGTAACTTTGAGAACTTAGATAACATTTAGTACATTTTCTCACGAAATTTTTGTAAGAATTCTGTTTTTCTCTGCTTCTTAAGAAACTTGTTCTTTTTCTCATTTTCTTTGCTTAAATGCGAACTGAACAAAAAAAGAGAAACTTTGGTTTTAAAAGTGTATTATTATATTTTTTGTTCAGAATTCATCTCGTTTAGGTAAAAATTATTGCATGCAAATTTTATTCTGTTGTGGAAAATTGCATTATTTTGTTGAAAATAGTATTTTGTTCCAAATTTAATTATTTTACGTTGAAAAATTTAATATTTTGTTGGAAATTATCTTATTTTGTTGAAAGTGCAACTATTTTGTAAAAAAAGTTATCCTTTTTGGACCAAGATTACCAAATTTGATTAAAAGTTACTTAGTTAAAAATAAATTATTATTTTTGGTTAATGATTTATCTTCTTAGCTGAAAATTTTACGTTGCACTTGTAGAAAATTGATCTTCTGGGTTAAAATAAATATCTGTTGGTTTAAACTCTTTTGTTGAAAATCCATTTTTTTAATGACTTATAATGTTTTTGATAATTCATCTCTTTTGTTTAAAAGTGTAACTATTTTTTGAAACTTGAAAAAATTATTTCTTTTTAATAACAATTTAAATAATCCACTTTTGTTCAATACTTGATATTTTTATTTAAAATGGATATTTTGTAGTTAAAATTGCATTTTTTAAATTAAAAATTCATCTTTTTTGAGTGAAAACTTAATTTTCTTGGTTGAAAATTTATCATTTTTAGTAAAAAATGCTTCTGTTTAGATTTAACTTAATCTGATTGGGTTGTGGATTAAACAATTAACTTTTTTGTTAAAATTCAAATTTTTGGTTTAAATTTTAAGATTTAGTAAGAAATAAAATTAATTTTATAAATTTAGCTTGTTAGTATAAAATTAATTTTTTTCCTAAAAAATAATATTTTAGAGTTGAAAAATCAACAGCTATGTAGATAACTGTTACTTTTTGTTTTTAAATTCGACGATTTTGTTAAAATAATGCATTTTGTTAAAAATTAATCTTCTACTTTCAGAAAAATAATTTTCGGGTTAAACTCTTTTGTTGAAAATCCATTTTTTAATGTTTTATAATTTTTTTGATAATTTATCTCTTTTGTTGAAAAGTGTTACTATTATTTTAAATTTAAAAAAAAATTTGTTTTGAATAGCAATTTAAACAATCCACTTTTGTTCAAAAATTGATAATTTTATTTAAAATGGAACTTTTCTAGTTAAAAATGCATTTTTTAAATTAAAAATTCATCTTTTTTAAGTCAAACCCCAATTTTCTTGGTTAAAAATTTATCCTTTTTATTAAAAAATGCATCTTTTTAGATATAACTTAACTTGGTTGGGTTGTCGATTCAACAATATGGTAGAAATTTAATTTATTTAGTTGAAAATTAACTTTTTTGTTAAAATTCAAATTTTCGGTTTCAATTTTAAGATTTAGTCCGAAATTAATCCGAAAAAGTCACGAAATTAATTTTACGAAATTTTAGCTTATTGGTACACAATTAATTTTTTTGTTAAAAAATAATATTTTCAAGTTGAAAAATCAAGAGCTATGTAGATAACTGTTACTTTTTGTTATTAAATTCGAATATTTTGTTAAAATAATGTATTTTGTTAAAAATTAATCTTGCACTTTTAGAAAATTAATTTTCGGGTTAAAAATCATCTTTTGAGTTGCAGTCACTTGCTTAAAATTAATTTTTTTATGATTCTTAATATTATTTGAAAATTCTTCTCTTTTGTTGAAAATTTTAACTATTTTGTTCGCTATTCATTTTTTGAGTTGTGAATTAATTTTCCTTAACTAAGAATATAGTTGTTAAATTTGTAGAAGACAATTCATATTTTTTTGTTGAAAATTAATTGTTTAAAATTTTTGGTGGAAAATCCACTTTTTGTTCAGATAATATTTTTTTGTGAAAAATTAATTTTTTGATTTAACTAACCTATTTTTATATTAAAAGGCAAAATGAAAAGTAAAATAAATATTTTTGGTTGACAATTTATCATTTTAATTGGAAAATTCAACTAAATGTAGTTGGATGTTAAACTAATTTATTAAAAAATAAGAGTTTTTTAAAGATTCGGCTCTTTGTTAAAAAATATAAGTGTTCAGCTTTTTCTGAAACTATAACTATTTTATACAAGATTCCTTTTTCTTTATTTGTTAAAAATTTATTTTTAAAATGAACAATCCAATATAAGCATTTTATTGTTGCTTGAAAATATGAATTTTTTATTGACAATTGATCTTTTATAGTTAAAAATTTTTATATTTTGTTCAAACTTTGTCTCTTTCGGTCGAAAATAATCTTCTCCTTTTAAAAATGTATCCTTTTTGTTAAAAAAACAACTGGTTGGTTATAAATTAATTTATAATCGTTTGGTTGAGGATTCAAAGATTCTGTACAAAATGAAACTATTTAGTTTTTTAGTTGAAGATTCAAGTAATTTTTTCAAAGTTGCAATAGTTTGTTAAAAAAATTCCTATTGTTTAAGAATTACCTCTTTTCTCTAAAATGAAACTTTTTTCTTAAAAAATCTTTTTTTTCGTTACAAATTAATGGTTTGATCTAAAAAATTTACTATTTCATTTTTTGTTAGAAATTTATTCTTTATAAGTCAAAAATTTATCCAAAAAAATGTATTCCTCTATTATTACCCTATTTTAGCGAGAAACCCCCCCCCCCCCTTAAAGTTTGTATAGGATTGCATGCAGGGACTTTATTTGACTTTCGATATAAAAATGCGACAATTTATAAACTTGCGATCAAAGAGAAGGCATTTGAACAGGATATGAAGGTTTGTGATTTGGAACGTGACAATTATAGTGGCTGAGAGTAATAGCTTGTTATAAGTGACACGTGATACGTGACCCTGTTCCTCCGACTAACAAGTAATACTATATGCAAGTTTCGTTTATGTTATATAAGTTATATTTATCTCAGAAAAAAATTCAATGCAAATTTCTCTGAATAAAAGAAAAATATTAATTGGCATTTAGCTAAAAAAAGCTTCTTTTAATTCAAACAATTTCTTTTGATTTAAACAAACATATTTAATTTGAATGAAAATATATTAGTTTGCTTTTATTCGAAGGAATGTTTATATAATGGCAACCAGCTTTTTTAAATGAAACAAAAATATTCATCACATCTCAGTACAGAAAATTTTTTTAAAGTTAAACAAATTAATTTTGATTCATAGAAGAATGTTTAAATCAAGCAAATCTTTTTAAATCAAAGGAAAATATTAATTGAATCTCAGCAAAAAGAATTTTGTATTTAAATTATTGTATTTTTTTTTTCATTCAAAATAGAATTTTTTATTCAAAGAAAAATATTAAATAAATCTCGGGAAGAAAAGTTTCTTCAAATTAAAGGCATTTATTTTTATTTAAAAAAAATTGGTTTTCAGGGACAGAAAAGTTCCTTTAATTCAGAAAAATCATTTCGAATCAAAGAAAAAATTCACTAGATTTCAGTTCAACACAAAAGTTTTTCCAAAGAAAATAAATTTTCTTTGAATCAAGAAAATATATTCATTGGCTTACAGGCAAAGAAAATTTTTTACAATTAAATTTAGTTTTTTAAATCAAAAGATAATATTCATTGAATCTCAGCAAAAAGAAATTTCTTTCAAATTTTTGTATTTTCTTTTGATTCAAAACAGAATTTTTGATTTAAAGAAAAATATTGATTTTTTTTAAAATAATAACTGATTCTCAGACAAAGAAAAGTTTCTTAAATTAAAAAAATTTTTTTTGAAACAATGAAAAATATTCTTTAGATTTTAGTTCCAAACAACAGTTTCTCAAAACAAAATAAATTTTCTTTGAATCAAGAAAATATATTCATTGGCTATCAGGAAAAGAACAGTTTTTACAATTAAAACTAATTTTTTAAGTCAAAAGAAAATACTAATTAAATCTCTGCGAAAAGAAGTTTTTTTCAAATTTTTTTATTTTGTTTTGATTCAAAATATAATTTTTGATTCGAAGAAAAATATTAATTGAATCTCAGGAAAAAGAAGTTTTTTTCAAAATTTTGCATTTTATTTTTATTTAAAATAGAACTTTTGATTCAAAGAAAAATATTAATTGAATTTTAGGAAAAAAAGTTTCATCAAATTAAACGAATTAATTTTAAATTTAAAAATATTAATTGGTTTTCAGGCAAAGAAAAGTTTCTTTATATCAAAAATTTTTTTGAATCAAAGGAAAATATTCTTTAGATTTCAGTTCCAAACAAGAGTTTCTCCAATGAAAAGAAATTTCCTTTTAATCAAGAAAATATATTCATTGGCTATCATGAAAAGAATAGTTTTTACAATTAAAACTAATTTTTTAAATCCAAAGAAAATATTAATTGAATCTCAGCCAAAAGAAAGTTTTTTTCTTTAAATTTTTGTATTTTTTAAAATTAAAAATAAAATTTTTAATTCAAAGAAAAATATTAATTAAATCTCGGGAAAAAAAGTTTCTTCAAATTAAACGAATTTATTTTGAATAAAAAAATATTAATTGGTTTTTAGGCAAACAAAAGTTTCTTTAATTCAAAAAAATGTTTTCGAATCAAAGAAAAATAGTCATCAGATTTTAGTTCAAAAAAAAAGTTTGTCCAAAGAAAAGAAATTTCCTTTAAATCAAGAAACTATATTTATTGTTTATCAGGCAAAGAAAAGTTTCTGCAACTTAAACTAAATTTTAAATCAAAAGAAAATATTAATTGAATCTCAGGAAAAATATTTTTTTTTTCAAATTTTTTAATTTTCTTTTGATTCAAAATAGAATTTTTCATTGAAAGAAAAATATTAATTGAATCTCGGGGAAAAAAATTTTGTTCAAATCAAACGAATTTATTTTGATTTAAGAAATATATAAATTGCTTCTTAGGCAAAAAAAGTTTCTTTAATTGAAAAAAATTTTTTTGAATCAAAGGAAAATATTCATTAGATTTCAGTTCGAAACAAAAGTTTCTCCAAAGAAAGGAAATTTCCTTTGAATGAAGAAAATATATTCATTGGCTATCAGACAAAGAAAAGTTTGTTTAATTGAAACTAATTTTTTAATGAAATAAAAATATAAATTGAATCTCTGGAAAAATATTTTTTTTTCAATTTTTTATTTTCTTCTGATTCAAAATAGAATTTTTGATTTAAAGGAAAATATTAATTAAATCTCGGGAATAAAAAGTTTCTTCAAATTAAAAGAATTTATTTTAATTAAAAAAAATATTAATTGGTTTTTAGGCAAAGAAAAGTTTCTTTAATTCAAAAAAATGTTTTCGAATGAAAGAAAAATAGTCATCAGATTTTAGTTCAGAACAAAAGTTTCTCCAAAGAAAAGAAATTTGCTTTAAATCAAGAAACTATATTTATTGATTATCAGGCAAAGGAAATTTTCTAGAATTGAAACTAATTTTTCAAATCATACGAGAATATTAATTGAATCTCAGGCAAAAAATGACTCAAATAAAAATATTAATTGGCTCTCAGTCCAAGAAAAGCTTTAAAACTTTAAAAGAATCTTCAAATCAAAGGAAATTATTAATGGGTTATCAGTCAAGAAACAGTATTTTTAAATTAAACAAATTTATTCTGATCCAAAGAAGAATGTTTGATTAAAAAAAACTTAATTTTCTCTAATTTGAAGAAAAGTTTTTACATTTCAAAATAATTATTTTTATATCAATGGAAAATATTGATTACTTCTTAGTCAAATAAGGTTTTTTTTTTAATTAAACCAATTTATTTGATTCAAACGAAAAATAATTAGATGTTTATCAAAGAAAGTGTTTTTTATTTAAACAAATCTCTTTAAATCAAAGTAAAGAAGATTTTTTGATGTAATGAAGTTTTCTAACGATTGAAAGAAGATTCTTTCACTCCAAGAAAATTTATTTGCTTTAAAGAAATTTCTTTTGACTCAAAGAAGATGATTTTTTTCAAGAAAAATTTTTTAGATCAAAAAAATATATATTTTTTGGCTCCAAGTAAAATACAAGTTTCTTTAATTCAAAGAAAATTTCTATAATTAAAAAATATATTCATTGCATTTCAGTCAAATAAAATTTTCTTTGATTCCAAGAAATTTCTCTTGACTCGAAGATGAGCATTTTATTTTTAAAAATTATTTGAATTAAAGAAGAATATTCATTGTCTCAAACTAAAATAGAAAGTTCTTCTGATTTAAAGAAAATGTCTGAAATCAAAGAAAAATATTCATTGGATCTCATTTAAAAACTACTTCATTCAAAGAACTTTCTTTCAACACAAAGATGATTATTTTATTTAAAATAAAATTTTTTAATCAAAGGAATATATTCATTGCTTCTTAGTAAAATAAAAGTTTTCCCGATTCAAAGAAAATATCTAGAATCAAAAGATAAATTTTTATTGGATCGAAGAAGAATAAAATTATATTTTATTTAACAAACTTTCTGTAGAGTCAAATAAGATTATTTTATTCGAAGAAAAATTTGTTAAATTAGTTAATAATAGCTATTATCACGTAGTTAAATAAAAATTCTCCAATTCAAACAAACATTTCTAGAATCAAAAAAAAAAATTTTGATTGAATCTCAGTTAAAGAAGAAGTTCTTTGGTTCAAAGAAAGTTCTTTTGACTCACAGACGATTATTTTATACAAAGAAAAATTATTTGAATCAAAAATGTAATAAGTGTCAGCCAGAAAAATAAAAAATTTCCCGATTCGATGAAAATTTCTGGAAAAAAAGAAAAAAATTCATGGTATCTTACCAAATAAAATTTTCTTGAATTCGAAGAAAAAATTTTTTAATCGAAGATTATTTTATTCAAAACAAATTTTTCATTGAAGAGACATATTCTTCGAATCACAGTACAGTAAGTTTTTCCGATTCAATAAAAATTTTTAGAAAAAAAGAAAAATATTCATGGTATCTTAGCTAAATAAAATTTTCTTTAATTCAAAGAAAATTTTTTTTAATCAAAGATTATTTTATTCAAGAAAAAATTTTAATTAAAGAGACATATTTATTAAATCGCAGTACAATAGGTTTTCCCGATTCAGTGGAAATTTCTAGAATAAAAGAAAATTATTCATTGGATCTCAATCAAATAAAATGTTCTTTGATTTAAAGAAATTTGTTTCGAGCCACAGACGATTATTTTATACAAAGAAAAATGATTAAAGTCAAAGAAAAGTATTAATTTTTTCCCAGTAAAATCAAAGTTTGTATGATCAAAAAAAAATTTCTAGAATCAAAGAAAAATATTCATGTTAACTCAGCCGAATAAAATTTTCTTCAATTCTAAGGAAAACTTTTTTAAGCAAAGATTATTTTATTCAAGGAAAATTTTTAATTAAAGAGACACATTTATTGAATCGGAGTATAATAAGTTTTCCCGATTCAATGAAAATTTCTAGAATAAAAAAAAATATTCTTGGGATTTCAGTGAAATAAAATATTCTTTGATTCAAAGAAATTTCTTTTGACTCAGAGGCGATCATTATATACAATGAAAAATTATTTTAATAAAAAACATAATAATTGTCTGATATTAAAATAAAAGTAAACATGATTCAACAAAAATTTTTCAACTCCAAGAAAAATATTCATTAGATCGCCGATAAAATAGGTTCTTCTATTTAAAGAAATACAGTTTTTATTCAAAAAATATTTTGTTGACTAAAATAAATTTCCTTTGACTTAAAGAAGATTATTTTCTAAAAGAAAAATTGTTTCAATAAAAAATATATATTTATTAGCTCAAAGTAAAATACAAGTTTCTTTGATTCAAAGAAAATTTCCAAAATCAAAAAAAAAACTCATCGAATATCAATTATGTAAAATGTTCTTTGATTCAAAGAAATTTTTTTACATTCAAAAAAGATGATTTTATTCAAAGAAGAACTATTTGAATCTATGAAAAATCTTCATTATCTGCGAAATAAATAAAAGTTTTCTCGATTCAAGAAAAATTCTAAAATCATTCATAATAAATTTCATTCGATTCAAAGAATATTTTTGATTAAAAAAAGTATTACATGTTTTAAAAAAGATTTTTTTATTGAAAGAAAATTTTAACTACTTAATGTGGTCGATTTTTCCTAAGAATATGCGTGAGACCTTCTCCCTTAGTTTGAACTTATTAGTATAAGAGTCTCTGGAAAATAATTCCGAAAAATTATTAATAGGAATTCTGTATAAAGTTCTAATTATTCACACATTTGCATACAAGTGCAAAAATAAAAAAAATTATTAATAATTTGAATATGCAATAGTTTACCAATTTCTTGTAACTTTCTTTTTGGTTTATCGTAAAGATCTGACCTGGAAAAATCTAAGAATGATCACAAATTTATAGACATCCCATAAATCGTCACTTTGCCGCTAAAATTAATTATTCAATCATATTTAATAAATAAATTAGTTTTAAAAATCGCACAATTGAACTTGATACGTTTCTGCTGCTTTATGTGTAAAAAGTAGGCAATAATGAAATTTCTTCAAAGAAATTGCTCATACATCCAGCACACAAATTCGAGACTTGTCGAATAAATTGGACGATATCAAACACGTTGCTATTTTGTAAATAAATTGTACACCCGAGATAAAATATTCAATAGGTATCGCACAGCGAGTCTCTAGTTGAATGCGTTTAAGAAGCTTGGATCCGCCCTGGAGGAAAAAGCTGCAAACTGCTGTAAAGGTCTTTTTCGCTTAAAATGTAAAATGAAAACTTGAAAATGTAGTATTTTGTATTTTTGACATTTGGTTTATTTTTCCCTACCGACATCGGAGAATCGTGAGGAGGATGGCCAGGAGCTGATAGAGTATGACGAGATCGATCTGCGCGGATGGAGAAGATGTTGATGCAAGAGCGAAGGCATAGGATTGAAAGCAATTGCTGTACGAAACTGGATCCAGACGGGTCACCGAGCAATAGTGTTGCAGTGCACAGGCTCCATTTAAAGCTCCTCCACAGCCCCAGATTTCCTCCACTTCTCGAGGTAAGGAAACTGTGTTCGCAGCGTAATACCTGCATAAAAAAAAAAAAATTGCAAACAATCATACGGTATGAATAAACCATCTCTTCTTGACTCTCTCATTCCAAAAGTTACGAAAATCAATTTTTAGTCTTTCCCAAACTTGGTAGTAATGTAGTAGGAACCGACTGTAAGTTTGTAGTAATGTAGTATAATATGAATAGACTACACTGTGTCTACTAGTCTAGAAAGATTTATTCACTTAAAGAAGTTTTCTAACGATTCAAGGAAGATTCTTCCATTCTAAGAAAATTTATTTGCTCTAAATAAATTTCTTTTGACTCAAAGAAGCTGATTTTTTTAAAGAAAAATTGTTTAGATCGAAAAAAAAATATTCTTTGGTTCCCAATAAAATCCAAGTTTATTTGATGCAAAGAAAATTTCTATACTTAAAAAATATATTCATTGCATTTGAGTCAAATAGAATTGTCTTTAATCCAGAGAAATATCTTTCAACTCAAAAAATATTATTTTATTGAAAACAAATTTTTTAATTTAAACAAAATATTTATTGCTTCTTAGTGAAATAAAAGTTTTACCGGAACAAACAAAATGTCTAGAATCAAAGAAAAATCTTCTTTAGACATTAGTTAAATAAAATTTTCTTTTATATAAAGGAATTTCTCTCTAGTCATGGACGATTATTTTGCACACAAAAATAATAATTGAATCAAAAAAATATTAATTTTTTCCTCGTAAAATAATTCTTCAATTAGGGCTGGTACGGAAATCAATATTTAGTGTTTCCCAAACTTAGTAGTAATGTAGTATGAATCGACTGTTAGGTTGTAGTAATGTAGTATAGTATGAATAGACTACATTAGTTTTACTAGTACAGTAATTGTACAAAATAGCAATAATTATCAAAAGGAAAATTTAAATCAATCCTAAATGTCATTATTTATTAAAATTTTTTACAAT
>JAAAKG020178971.1:0-26264 GCA_010014905.2 Druon quercuslanigerum
TAAAATAAGTAATTTTAAATTAAATATTCAAAACTAAACAAATAGAATAAAC
Source organism: Druon quercuslanigerum (assembly GCA_010014905.2). Lineage (NCBI taxonomy): Eukaryota > Metazoa > Arthropoda > Insecta > Hymenoptera > Cynipidae > Druon > Druon quercuslanigerum. The sequence continues at coordinate 53 of JAAAKG020178971.1, forward strand.
TTTTAACGTTACAATTTTAATTGCTCTTTGTAAAAAGAATTTAATTTATAAATTAAATTGTTTAATTTTTAATTATTGAAATTGAATTATTTGAAATTATTTCAAATAGTTTGAAGGAACTTAAAAGCTTTTTAAGAATTTTGAAAGGCTTCAGCAGAACAGAAAGCATTTCCTTGAAAAATCGAAAATGATTTTTCATTTTCAAAAATTAATTTTAAGAGAATATTAAAAAAGATTTAGAAAGGTTTACGAAATTTAAAAAAATAAATTTGGAAGATTTTTAGGACATTGCTTTTATTTTGGCAGGATTTATAAAAAAATTTGTAAGAAAAATGTTTATAAAAAATCGAATCATTTAAAAATATGTTTAAATGTTCTATAATAAAAAAATGTGAAGAATAATTTAAATTTCGAAAAACTGTAAAGCTAAATGTAGGTGTTTCAAGTTTTTTAATAAAATGTTGAGGCATTTTAATAATTTTTAAACTATTTAAAATGAAAAAAAATTAGGATTTAATTACTGAAGTGTTAAGCTTCTAAAAAAATGTAATCGTTCAATTTTTAATGTTTCTGACTTAAAAAAGTGATATAATTAAAAAAAAAGTAATTTAGTGAATGATTCTTCAATTTAGAGCTTTGAAAATAATAAAGTGTTAGTATCATCCATTTTATAAGTGTAAATTATTAAGCATTTGAGTACAACATTTTTGACTTAAAAAACTTTTTAACTGAAATTTTAAAAGTCTAAAATTCAAGAGTTCCGCTTTAAGTGCTTTAATTTGCAGGTCAGTTTTTATTGCTTTGAATAGAGAAATTTTTAGCTATAGAGTCCGATTTTTAAAATTTTATTAACCGTGAAAGGTGTTTGCGAACCGGGAATTTTTTTCTTTTACTAAAACACCCACCCTGTAACTTTAATTTATTCTTTCAGAATGAAATTAAATAAAATTACAGCAAAGCTTTTTTGCGACATTTTTTCATTAATTGTTATAAATTGCTAAAGGAACATAACTAAACCAGAAAAGTAAACAAAACTCAATCTAAGTGAAATATTTAAAAGAAAATATGAATATTAAGTATTGAAGGCTGATTTTCTTATTTTAAATTGCAGCAGACTCTAATCTTTTTCTCGATTTTCAGGGAGACTTGGATTTAGACGCCGTGATTGAATCCGATATTATAAACGTAGATGGTTCCGTTTCCAAACTTTTTGGAAGCGATGCTCTCAAATACAAGGTACACCTCCATAATGCCTTCTTTATTCATACATTCCAAGTCCCTAGTTAAAATCCTTCCTTTTATCCCGAAGATTATGGATCAGAATGTAGCACCCGGGGATGACAACTTAGTGGTTTATTCACATCCCCTTGGCGAAGGGCCGTCCACTGGCACGGCTCGTCTAATCGATAAGGACGATCCGAGATCGCGACTTCATTTCGTCAAGTACCTCAAACGTGACGGGAAGACGTTAAAGATTTGGGAGTGTGGAATATGTAAGCCTCTTGTTTTGATCCTGAATGTTAAGTTCTTTGCGACTATTGGGAATGGCTAAACTGCGATGCGCCATCTGGTACTAAAACCAGAACTAGAAAGAGTCAATCGAAAAGATGCATTTTAATTTGCATGTAAAAGTGTTTTTGCTCGGTTTTTCTCGAGTTCAGAGTAGTTATTAGATAATAATAATTAATTAAATTAGGCATTTTGCACCTGCAACAAAGTGTTTCGTAGTCGATTAAGACGTTAATTCCTCTACCTTCACTTACTTTCGTATCCTTTATTCTTCTTCCCTAATTCTTCCCTATTTCTCGACGCTTTACTTTCCCTATTTCCTCTCCCATCATTTTCCATCACATCCCCAACTTCTCCTGTCATTTACACTCTCCTTGCTAATTTATCTTCACTTCCCTCCCTAATTTTTCCTCACTTAACCACCCTCATTTCCAATCACGTCCCTTACTCTCATTCCAACCTGCCTCATTACACATTTATTTCACCTATCTTTTCTCCCATGACTTCTCTCCTTGCTCTCCTTTTATTTATCTTCCCTAAATTTCTCCTACTTTCCCTCCCCTCTACTATTTTCTCTCCCCTAACTCCTCTTACTTTACCTCTTCTAATTTTCTTTTAGTCCCTGTTTCTTCACTTCTCTCCTATTTCCTTTCCCATATTTTCTCCTAGCATGCCTTGTTCCCGCTCCCATAATTCATCCTAAGTTTCCTTCCTGTTGAAAAACTTTAAATCATTGGACCCACCTCCACTCACTTCCCTTCCTAATTTCTCCTTACATCCCAACCTTATTTCCTATCACATCCCGTAGTGCCATTATACCTATTTCTATTAAAGTTTATTTCATATATCTCCTCTCATCACCACCCTACTTCTTCTTCCTTTATTCATCCTCTCTTAATTTCCCCTACTTCACCTCCGCACTCCTACTTCCTACCCCAAGCACGGCCCTTGTCTCCGTTCAACCTCCTCCCTAAATTTTCCCTATTTCCTCTCCATTTATTTCCTCTACTTTCACTTCTCTTACTCCTACTTCCTGTCTCTTCACTTCTCTGCACCTATTTTTTATTCAATCTCCCTCCCCTTCCTTCTCCCTTTTTCCTTTCCCATCGTTCTACCTTTTCCCACTTCCCCTCCTATAATTTAGCCTAATTCCCCCTTCATCTAGAAGAAAGTAGTACAATTATTCTTACTTTTCCTACTACAATTCCGCAGCCATCATTTCCCCTCCCCTGTTTACCCGCACTATCTTACATAACACTCCCCTTTCCCATTTAACCCTCAAACGGAACACTTTAATACAGCATTTGTAGATGGTACACTTCTGTGAAATATTTTTTTTGTGCAATGTTAATATTAAATATTTAGCATATTGAACGTGTAATAAACATCTATCATATATAACGCATATTTAAAAAATATATTTAATATATTGTCTTAACAAACTGAAAAATGATCCGGTGTGAATTCGCACCAGTGTGCCGTTTGTGGGTAATTTCGCATATTTAAAAAATATATCTAATATAGTGTCTTAACAAACTCAAAATTGATTCGGTGCGAATTCGCACCAGTGCGTCGTTTGAGGGTAATAATTTCTGCTCACTTCTACCCTCATTTATTTTAGGAGTAATTTATAAACTACGTTACCAATTTTGGGTATTTTTGACTTGACATTCCCGAAATAACGTAGCCTTTGGGTAAAACCCGAGTTTACGTTTATCCTGATTTGCCAATTTGTCAACTTGCCAATATGCCCATATTAGATTAACAACTAAAATATAAAATTTATTGACAGAGTAAGTGTTGAAATGTGCCTAATTAAATTTTATTTGACCGTTTATCTGGGTATTATTGAGGTTTTAAACTCGGAAAGGTAGATTTGTAACCAAAACTGGAATATTTAAATTTTTAATTCAAGAAAAAATAATGTAAAATTATATGTGTAAAAAATCATTTTCTACCAAATAGTTGATTTTTTTACTTAATTACTGAACTTTCAAGATATAATGATGAATTTCCAACAAAATACAAGACCTCTAAACCCAAAAGTTGAATTTTCATCTTAACTAAATTAATTTTTAAAAAGAAATTTTTAACAAAACAGTTTTATTTCCAACCGAAGAGATGAATTTTTGACTAAATTTTTAAACATCAACCAAAAAATGAAATTTGAAGAAAGAAGTTCAACTTTAAAAGCTGTTTGTTGAATTTTTAACCAAACAGATTAATTTTTAAATAAAAATATTAATTTTCTGCCGAAAAAACGAACTTTGAACAACATTAAATTCAATTCTCAACTTCAATTCTCAATTTACTTCCAAAGAACACGAATTTTTAACCAAATGTATGAATTATAAAAAAAAATTAATTTTCAACTAAAAGCACAAATTAAACAAAGATTTTACTACGAAAAAAAACACAGTTTCAATCGAATTCAACATTTCTCAATCAAAAAGTTAATTTTTTAAGTAAGAATTTTTTGAGTTTTCAAGAAAGTAGTTCAACTTTAAAACCTAGTTGATAAATTTTTAACAAAAAAATCAGTTAAAAAAAAGGATTAATTTACCACTAAAAAAGAAGAATTTTTACCAAAATTCAAGAATTCTAAACCAAAAATTTTAATTTTCAACTAAAAAAGGAGAATTTCTAAACAAGAAGAATAATTGACTACGAAAAATTAACGAATTTAGAATAAAACTCAAGAATTAACCAAAAACTGGAATTTTTAACTAAAAAAGACGAATTTTTAATAATTTTCAAGAATTCTCAACCAAAAACTAAAATCATCAACTAAAAAATATAAATTTTTTAAAGAAAAAAATGTCGTTACATCAGAAAGACTTTTCGTAGTTTAACAGAAAATGAATTGACTACCAAAAAAGACGAATTTTCAATCAAAATCAAGAGTGTTTAACCAAAACGTTTAACTTTCAACTAAAAAGATAAATTGATAAACAAAAAAATTAGTTTACTACAAAAAAAGAAGAACTTTTAAATAAATTTCGAGAATTCCGAACCAACAGTTTGAATTTTCATCTGGGAAAGAAGAATTTTTTAAACAAAAAGATTAATTTACTACCAAAAACGTCGAATTTTCAATAAAATTCAAGAATTGTGAATTCAACATTTTAATTTCAAACTAAAAAAAGAGATTTTATGAACAAAAATATTAATTTACAATAAAAAAGACAAATTTTTAACAAAATTCAATAATTCTAAACTAAAAATTTCAATTTGTAACTAAAGAAGAGGGTTTCTGAACAAAAAGATTATTTAACTATAAAAAACTACGAATTTTTAACTAAAGAAGGAGAATTTCTAAACAAAAAGATTAATTTACTACCAAAAAATAGGAACTTTCCTCCAAATTTAAGAATTCTTAAACAAAAATTTGAATTTTAAACTAAGAAAAGAGAATTTCTAAACGAAGAGATTAACTTACTACCAAAAAAGACAAATTATTAATAAAAATCATGACTTTTCAACCAAAAAGTACCTAACCGTGCCCAACTGTAGGTTTTCCTAGCCCCCCCCCCCCCTGCCGTCCTGTCAAGTGTCAAGTGCGTACTTTATGGATGAGTCCTTACCTCCGTAACTTTCCTTTCCTTATTTCTCTTCTCTAAATTTCATCTAATTTGCCTTCCCTTGTTTCCCATCACTTGCCCTTTTCTCACTTTTTTTTGTTTTTACTATTTAAGATGGAAATTTCCGTTGCAGTCCCTTTTTTCAATAATGACTCACTTTTATTCTTTAAAAATTGTTTTAAAGTCCAAAAAAACAATCGTAAATATACTTTTATTTACAAATTAAAATTGCCTCTGCAAAATTTCACATACTTTTTCTAATTTGGATTTTTAGTACCAGATGGTGAAACTTCAGATCCAAATCAATAATTGAAAGAGTGGCTTTTGGACCTGGAATTTCTTGAGATAAAGGGAATTCTCAGTTAATTTATTTGTTTGTCCAATCACTGTAGATGTCACTTAATTGCAGGTGATTTAAAATTCTTTAAAATTGCTAGAATTCCAATCGTAAATTGGAGAGTTTGCAGCACTTCTAATTTTACATTGTTTAATTTCAAAGCCGAATAAAAAAAATTAATGCCGAGGTTTCAATTTTACCATTTTAATTCTTTTAGTCTATATTTTGAATTGTTCAATTAAAAACGTTCATTATTTGAAAATATACAATTTTAGATGTTTACTTCAAATTTGTGAGCGTTTTAATTTTTTCCTCTTTGGAAGAATTAAACATCAAATTTTTTAAATTTATATTTTTAATTCGTCTCCTTTATAATTAATTCTTTTATAATTAAGAATGATTAATAAACAAAATAAAGTAATTAAAAATGAAGTAATAAACAGATTGTATCGTTTAAAAAAAATTATTTAGGTTTCCCCGAAATACAAATAAATATTTGATTTAAAGGAATAATAGCTTGTTTTCTTGACAAAATATTTCAGACAGCTTTGTCTCATCTAATTTTTGAAGATGAATTTTTTTTAGCTGCAATTATTATAAATTTCTTTGGGTAGAAAATGAAAGATTATCGATTTTTTTAACTAGTAGAATTGTCAAACTTTATTTTGAAATTTATTTGGATCAAATTTATAGGCAAGAAACTTTAATCTACGTAAGCGACATTACCCCGTTTTACGGTAACTTTAATAATCATATTAGTTATATTTGATAATTTTATTTCTTTTCAAAAATTAGTTAAGATCAAGTTTTTGGTAAATTTTGTCCAGAGAAAATAAATTATAGTATACTTGAATGCACATTATTTTTAAAATATTGGTAAGAAGCGAGCAGAAAAAGTAATTCGGACTAAAATAAAATTTTGGCATGTATCAAATATTTGCATGCGAAATAATCTTTTTTCTTTTAAACGATACCACATCAATATTAATATTTTAATTCTGGAATGTATAATAAACCATTTTTTAATGAGATCTGTTTTTCCTTTCAAATTGATTTAATTTAGAAATTATATAACTTTAGATTACATTTTTTAAATTGGACAATTATAAATTAGGAGCGTTTGGAATTGAACAAATGTGAATTCAAACGTTATTGTACTGTAGGGTGTCCCTTGGTTTCGAAATTTTTAGCCCTAATCCAAACCCTTTGAAGTTTTCCATATGATTAACATGGGGGAAATTGTGAAAAATTTTCTTAATAGCTGCAAAACCATAGATATCAATTTTCAACTAAAGTAATGAATCTTCAACCAAAAAATTATTTTTTATCCTTAAACCAAAAGAAGATTAAGTTTTAACAAAAAATTGAATAGTTGATATTTCGATCAAAGAATATTGTAAATATTTTAATAATTTTAATATTAAATTTTAAAAACTTGATTTTAAAGAAAAAAAGACAAACTTTAAATGAAACACTAAAGTTAAATTTTTAATACAATCAAGGGAAATGTATTTGCAACTAAACAAAATTTGGTACCATAAATCAAATAGTTCAATTTTCAGTTTAAAAAATAATTTTGAACCAAAAAAAGAAGGTTCGAACAAAATACCTACATTTTCAACCGAAAATAATGAATTTTTAACCAAATAGATTAACTTTTAAACAAGAAGATTATTTTTCTACCAAAAAGTCGAATTTTCAAATAAAAAATTAATTTTTACAAAAAAAATGAATTTACAAAGAAGAAGAAAAATCTTGTTTGAAAAATGCAATTTTCAAATACGTCTGCAGGTTTTTAACTAAAAAGATAAATTTTCAAGAAAGAAAAATGAATTTTTATAAACTAGTTAAATTTTCAACTGAAATATGATTTTTCAACCAAGAAGATTAATTATAAAGCATCAAGCATAAATTTTAAACCAAAAGAGACGAATTTTAAATTAAATACATGAACTTTCATCCAAATAGTTAATTTTTAAAATAAAAGAGGCGAATTTTAACCAAAAAAATGGATAGTTACATTTTCAGATAATCATTTTTTAACGAAAAGATTGATTTTCTCCTAAACAGTTTATTTAAAACCCACAGAGATGGATTTTTAACAAACAAAGTAAACTGTAATAGTTGATATTTTAACCAAAAAATATCTATTGCATCGTTTCTTCAAATAAACTTGTTCATGTATCTATATTTTAAAGGCTTTCCTTTAAAAATTGGGAAATTCATTTTTTTGCCATGTAAGCAGCTGCCGATTTGGATTTTTTTCAAAATATTTAATGTGTGATGCCAGCACTTTCTTTATTGTTATTACAAGATTTTTTCACTTTGCGCTCTTTCTTTTCGGGTTTGAAAAAAGTTTTCTGTCCTAGATGTATAGAAAATCTCGAGGAAAACTGAGAAACTTATGTGGCTTTTTTATTTTTTCACATTTTTTGTGTGATCATCACATCTTTAAGGATCACTGTATTGTACAAATACTAACTGAAATCTGACTTAAGTTAGTAATTTTAATTTAAGTCTGAAGACGCTAGAAATGTAATATTTTCTGCTTGATTCTTTCTATGTTTTGACAATTTTAAACCAGTGGCGTATAAAATTTAATTTTTTAATTTTAATTTTTAAAAATTATCAAGTTTTGTTTTAAATTGAAATGATAATTTTTGAAAGAATGTGTTTTGATTGGAACAATTTTTTGTTTGAGAAATTCAACATTTTTTGGTTCAAATTCAAATGGTTTAAATTAATTAATTATTGATTTGATCAGACGATTCCAAATTCTTTTAAATTTGAGAATTCCCAGATTTCAACAATAAAAATTAAACTGTTTTAGTTTGAAGGTCTTAGTTGTTTAAAATTGAGAATGTCTGAATGCAGCTTTATAATCTATTTTCAATTTAAAAATAACTTTATAATTACAGATTCATAATTAAAAGCTTTTATTAAGTTGAAAATATTGTTTCAGTCTCAAGGTTTTAACCCATTTTTAACCCATTCCATCAAAAAAATTGAATTTTCAAAATGAATATTTAATATTCAGCCATTTTTTATTGTTCATTTAAAACAAGTAATTGCGAACCAAATATTCAAAAATAAACAATTTCAAACTGAATTTTTTGAAATAGAAAGCTTTGAATCGTTAAAATTTCAAAGAGGTTTTAAACCTTGAACTTTGACTTTTTAAATATATGTATTCAAAATTGAGCACTTAATATTTGCAGAAAAAAAATCGAATAAAAAAATCGAGTAATTAGTACCAAATTTTCATTGCACACAGCCGCGGTCTAATTTAAAACAAAATGTAGATTTTTGTAGGTTTCAAACAAAAAATGTATTAAGCTTTTTAATAATTGTTGAAGTTTCCAGGATTTTCTCAAAAATTGATGAGAAATTCGAATTGTTAAAAAAAATATTTAGAAGCCCTGAAAAATTGCAAAATTATTTAAAATTTGAAAAAAATTAAAACATTATGTAGATTTTTTCAAAATGTTGAAACTTCCAGGATTTTAAATCTATTTAAAATACAAATAATTTAATTTAACTTCTTATTGAAAAAGTCTTAAAATAATATAATTTTATAAAACTTAAAACCCATCGATTGCTTTTGCAATTTAAAAATTCTAAAATTTCCAGTTTAACTGAGTTCAATCAAAAATTTTTTAATGTAAAAGTGTTGGGCTCTAATTTGCAGTTCATTTTTTATTACTTTTTTTCTTCGATTAAAACGGCCACCCTTTTTTTCAATCTGTCGATTTTGATTACTAAATGTAAGAATTATTCATTTTTACTGCTTTAATTTTGAATAAACTCGGTCTGATAATATTCAATTTTTAAATATCAGATTACAACTTGTTCAATTTTTGTCTTCTACTTTAGAATGTTTAATTTTAAGTGATTTTAATTTGAAGATTTTCTAGTTTCGAAAGCTGTGATTTTTTACAAAATTTGAAATTGTTTAATTAAAAATTTAAAACGCTTCAAATTCGAAATTTTTCAGTTTAGAAAATTTCAATTTGAATATTTAAATAACTGGAAAAGATTCTTTTTTAACCGGGAAGAAACCGGAAATATATTTTCCTGAGTCTTTAGCGACCATCCTTTTGATAAATCCCAACTTTCTCACAGCATTGTCTCTCCCTCTCTCTCTCTCTCTTTGCCTTTTTAAACATTTTATCGATTTCATTTTATTTCAGAATATCAAAATCAAAGATAATTAACGAATATGTTTCTCTGCAAATATTCATCGTAAAAATTGAGCTTTTATTTCTGCAGTAGATGCTGCAAGAGGTCTTACCATTCTCTTCTTTGGGACCGTATTAAAATTACATAACGGATTATAGGCCCTCTCTAGACCCCTCCCCCCCCCCCTTACTGTACAGCAGCATTTACTGCAGCATTTTAATCTTGTAATATTTTTAACGTAGAATCTTTCATAAACGGAATACAACAGTTTTTCAGATACAGATTTAAAATTGTCCAATTTATCAATTTATTTTAAACAAAAAAATGTCTTTTCTACTATAGAAGATGGCTTTTTAACAAAATACTTCAATTTTCGATAAAATACTTCAATTTTCGGCAAAATAATTAAATTTTTAATATAATAGTTGAATTTTAAAACTGAAACTATAAATTGTCAACAAAAAAGCGTCACACTTTATATTTCAATCAAAAAAGATGAAATTCGTACCAAAAGAAAGAATGTGAAAACCAATAAGTCAATTTTCAACAAATAAAGATTATTCTACTCAAGAAAAAAATTAGGGTTCATCTAAATTGTTGAACCTTCAAGCTAAAAGACGAATTTTCTATACATTAATTAAGTTTTCAAACAAAAAATATAAGTTCAGCAAAAAATTAATTTTCCCCGAAACTGATGTATTTTTACCAAAAAAAAATAAAAATTTTAACCAATAAAATTATATTGTTACCATAAAATGAGAATTTTGAACTGGAAAGGATCAATCTTTCAAAAAATTGGTTAAGTTACATCTTCAATTAAAAAAAGGCTTTTCCATTAAACAGAATTTTCAACCAAAGATAAGTCCTCAATGAAAAAAATAAATTTTAACATTGTAGTTTAAGGTTTACCAAAGTAGTTGAATTTTCAATTTAAAATGTTTAATTAGAAACAAAATGGAGAACCTTTCAACCAAAGATATGAATCTTTAATTAAAAACATAAATCTTTAACAACAAAAAATTATTTCTTAACAAACTGATTTAACGAAATGTTTCAAACAAAATAGTTGAATACTCAAGCAAAGAAGAAGAATTTTTAACCAAAAGCACGGCATTTTTATTTTAAAAAATTAAATTTTTACTACATTAGACGAACTTTCAAATCAAAAAGATGAATTTTTTCGTTTAAAAAAAAATTTTAATTTACTTTTCACGAGCAAAATATGTATTTTTAAACAAGAAATAAGTTTTCACAATAAATTAGTTTTTCAATCCAAACATGGTTGAATTCTCTTCTAAAAAGTTTAATTTTTATGAAAAAAATATCTCTTAAAGCATATGAATTTTTTATCAGAAAGAAAATTCAAAAAATATATATATGAATTTCCTTTCAAAAAAGATTTCAGATCCGTGAAAGATCAAATTTTCTACTAAAACAGATTAATTTCTAAAAAAACGGCCAATGATTTTTTTTAAGTTCAATTTTTTCCAGAAAATGTTTCAATTTATTTTTGAACCCAAAAATAGAAAGTTTAAACAAAAAATACATTTTTTACTAAATAGTTAAATTTTCAACAAAACAGTAGAGTTTTCAACCAAAATGTATGACTTTTTACAAAAAATAGTTTAATTTTTCAACTAACACTTGCCTTTTTATCTAAGACAGGCGTAATTTCTGATAAAACAAGTGAATTTTTTAATCAAAAAGACAAATTTTCAAGAATGCATTAAATTTCTATAAAAAAAAGATTTTAATTGATTTTTCAACACAAAAATACGAGTTTAAAAAAAAATTTCTACGTAATAGCTGAATTTTCAACAAAACAGTTTTTTTTTTCAAAAATGATTAAATATTTATACTGAAAAAGGTGACCTTTTAAATAAAAAAGACAATTTATCAGAAAAACTGCCTTTCATCCAAAAAAAATTTCAGTTGAAATTATCAACAACAAAATATGAATTTTCATCAAAAGTTTAATCTTATAGGCAAAGAGTTGAAATTTTAATAAAACAGTTAAATTTGCAACCAAAAAGGATATCTTTCGAAGAAAAATGTTAAAATTTTCAAACAAATAATAAAACGTATAACTAAAACACTAATCTTTAGGAGTAAGTTTTTTGCGAATTTGCAAAAATTACGTACATGAGTGAAGGACTCCTTCCCCCCTTACGTAACAAAATGTCCCGAGCCCCCCCCCCCCCCCTTGAGCTTTTACGTAATTTAAGTACGATCCCGTTTCTTTTCTTTTTTTTGAATACACCGCATAAAACTATTTTACCCCGAAAAAATGCCTTTTTTAATTAGGCTCAAAAGAATTCCGACATCAGTACACTCTGATGCGTCACCTGCCGACACACACCGACGAGAGGAACTTCAAATGCGAAGCTTGCGGCAAGGCTTTCCGACAGCTCTCGACTCTGAGCCAGCACAAGGCCATTCACAGCGACGCAAGGCCGTATGTCTGCGAGTATTGTAAAAAGACCTTCAACAGGTTGGTGGTTCATTGCTCCCAAACTATACCTTTAGTTTAGGCGTTGCTTTTAACAGCTTGAATTTCAGGGTCTCGACTCTCATCTCCCACCGGAAAACACACTCCGAGCAAAAACCGCACAAGTGTCATCTTTGTGGAAAGGGATTCCATCAGAAAGGTACATTTTCCTCACAGTTGTTTAGTTCATTCAGGATGTCTAGCGTCCTGGAAATCCTTGAAAACCTGAATATGTCCTTGAATTTTGCTCATGGTCCTGGAATTTGTATTCGCTGAAAGAAAAAATAGGTTTTCAAATTTCCTTTACTCTTCTGAACGAAAAAAATGGCTGAACCATTTTTTGGCAGTTTTCATTTGATTCATAATTTGTTATTTTGTTTAAAACTAGAAATATACAACTTTTTAACAATAGATTGTCAATCTTATCACGGTGAAAATTACGAAGCTACAATCGAAGATATTTTAAAGTTTCTCATTTATTTCCGATTTTTTTCAACATTAACAACAATTTCATTTAAATTTCTAAACATTATAATTTTTTGCTGTCAATCTTTTGGTTTAAAATTAATTTTTTAATTAAAAGTTTAATTATTGCATTATTGATTGAGAATTGGTTATTTTTTCGGGGTAAAATTCATATTTTCTAGTTGAAAAGTCAACTGTTTTCTAAATGATTCGTCTTTTTTTTAGCTTGGAAATTTAACAATTTGCTTGGAGATCTTTTCTTTAATTGTAAATTTAACTACTTGGGTAAAAGTTGAACCACTTGGTTCAAAATTTATTTTTCTCTTGGAACATTCATCTCTTTTGATGAAAATTCACTTTTATTCTGTTTATTAAAAATTAATTTTTTACATGAAAATGTAACTTCCATTTTTTGTTGAAATATTTTTCCGTTAAACTTTCGTCTTTGGTTAATTCTCCAACTATTAAGTTGAAAATAAACTTTTTGGTTGATAAATTTTATTTTTGGGTTGTAAATGTAGCTATTTTACAAAAAATCCGTCTAGGCTTAGAAGTAAAATTTGTTGAAAATGCGTTTATTTGATTAGAAAATTTAAGTTCTGGGTTAAAAGTGTAACTACTTTGTTAAAAATTCTTTTTTTTTTTGCTAAAGATTCATAATTTTAATTGAAAATTCATCTCTGGTTAAAAAATTGAATTATTTCGTTGCAAGTACATGTTTTTGGCAGGGAATTAATATGTGGGGTGGAAAGCTTAACTGTTTTGTAAAAAATTTGTATTTATTTCAAAGTTGGTCAGCTCTATTAAAAATTAGTTTTCTTGGTTGCAGATTCATTTTTTAATTGTAAATTAATCTCTGTTTGAAAATGAAACTATGAAGTTAATTTGTCTTCAATTACATATTGATATTTCTACTTTAAGATTGAAAATTAGCCTGAAAATTCGACTGTTTTGTTGCAAATTGATTTTTGTAATAGAAAATTTAAATATTCTGTTAAAAATTCAACTATCTCGTTGAAAATTCAAGTATTTTGTTAAAAAATAATCTTTTTTCGAAATTTAGCGATACTGTTAAACATTTGTCTATTGGGACAGAAAATTCGTGCTTTTGGATTTAAAATTCACCCTTTTTTTAAATGGAAGAGTCTTCTTAAACATTCAATTATTTCGTTGAAAATTTAACTGGTGTTGGTTCAGTTTTATCATTTTGTTTAAAAGTTCCCATCATTTGGTAGAAATTTGATCTTTTTGGGTTGAAAATTCAACAATTTGGTTAAAGATTCAACTATTTTGTTGCAAAAATGAGAAACTTCGAAATATTGAATAAAATGAAAGAAAAAACTTTTTTTTAAATCATAAAATCAGATTTTGGGAACTTGTGATAAATTTGCTATAGGTCGCTTTTTTATTCCAACTAGACCTACAATTTTTATGTTTACTGAAAAGTATTTTTCACTATAAAAGAAAGATACATGGAAAAATGTTTTTTTTTTGTCCTGGCAAACCTGAAAAAACCTGGTTTAAAAGAAATACTTTTGAAATGTTTTGCTCAAAGCGATCGCTCGGCCTTTTCAGCTAGCCAGATCTAAGAGCAGTTAGGTTTAGTAATTAACGTTTAAGTATGGATGAAATTTTATTGTTAATAGTTTTTTACATTTGCGGGTGAGGAACCCATATATCAGAAGCACCTGTGCGGCCTGTGAGACCGGATGGTCACAATTTTTATTGCATATTTTCAAATATTTTTACCCCCCCCCCATTTTTATTAATTAATCCTAAATCCTTTAACATTCTTTTAACTTCTTCCAAATTCACTCAATTCTACTACTTAAGTTTCATCTAATTTTTTTCATTTCTTTTAAATTTCTCTAAATTCACTCCGAATTTATTGTAATCAGTCATACTTTTTTCGATTCTTTAAATTTTTCTAACTCATTTGAATTCTTTTAAATTTATCTTGAATTGTTTTGTGATCATTAATCACTTCTTGTGTTAGAAATAAATAGGGTTTCAAAGATTTTCAAGATTTTCTTTGGAGTTCTCTTGATTTTTTTTAATTTACTTGAATCCTTCTAAATTCACTCAATTCTACTTAATTCAGTGATTTTTTTGAATTTTTAAAAGTTTTTATTTAATTCATGCTGAAGTCTATTGATCTCATATTAAATTCTTAGGCATTTCATCATATTCTTAAAATTCCATACATTTTTTCTAAGCTTATTCACAAGTTACTGAATTTAATTAAGTTTTTTCATATTTTTTTTTTAATTCACCTTGAACTTTTATGAATTTCATGGAATACTTCTTTTTGATTTCAAATTGCTCTAAATTTAATCCAGTTTTATCGAAATCAATGGAATTTTTTTTTAATTTTTAACATTTTTCCGAATTCATTTGAGTGTAAATTAAATTGTTCCGAAATCTTCAGAATTTATCCTGAATTTTTTATTCTTTTCGCACGATAAAAGTACCTTTTTGAGCGTGACAAAAAGTACCCTTTAGTTTTAGAGTTCCATTTTTTAATATTAAGCACCGTGAAAAGTATTAGCGAACCGGGCAAATAACCAGGATTTTTTTTCGAATAAAACACCCACCCTGTGATGTCTATCTGCAATAATTCTGATTAATAGCGGATTCTCTCAAATCATTTATTCGGAGAAAACCAATAATAGTTGTAAAATGTCCCATTCGGACGTTTTATTTGTTCAAATAATAAATTCCACGGAAAGAAATGTAAAAGTCAGACATTAAGTTCTGCACGTATGTAGCTGCACTGGTTGAAAAGTAAAAAGGTGTTATTAAAGTTTTTCATCTTTCCGTAATATATGGCGACTTCGGCAGGAAACCTGAGGAACCACGTCTTCACTCATACAAACGAGAGGCCCTACAAGTGCGAGCTTTGCGGCAAGGGCTTTAACCAGATGTCGAATCTGGTCTGCCATAAAGTCAAGGCCCACGCCCATGTTGAGAAGATGCAATATGTTTGCGGAATATGCGACAAGGAGTTCCCCCGGCGCTTCTCCCTTCGTTCTCACGAGGAGCTGAAGCACGGGATCAAGTACCGTAATCCAGCCGCGGTTGAACCGAGTACGAGCGAAGCGAATATCAAACGGTAAGCTGAAAATGTACAGTCGACTATACAGTAATTGCCACTTGCCTTGGCAGGTCTGTCACTTTAAACTTTTCTATTTTCACCTCATATTTTTGGTCCCCGAGTTTGCGAAATCTAACCCTTAAAACCAAAATTTCGTCAAGATTGTCCTTGAAAATAAGTGAAACGTTTTTGTATGGTCAAACGCTAGGTTCGGACAAGCCAATCTAGCGCGAGACAGTCGGCAATAATATGCCTTCTGACATATTATTGATATTTTGAAAAACAACGCAGAAAAATGCGGGCCCGAGAAAAACAATAGAAAACTATAGTGGTAGACAACTGTAGATAACAGGTTTAGACCTCTGGACACGTTGTAGATAACATATGAATAGCTTTCAAATGTCATATAACGTTCAACTTTGATTCAGATGTTATAAAACAAAGATTTATTATTTTTCTCTAGTGACAACGATTTTCCTTCGCCGCATAAAATTTCTGAAATGTCAGTTAAGAGGTTTAGAACGCGGACCTTTCATCTATATTAGATATTTCATGTTAAAAATTATTTCGAAAGCAGTCTATATGACGAGAAAAAAATTCTTTGTTTTCATCGTACATTTTTTATACTTTGAAACATCCTGGATATTGTTGAGAATTTGTAAAAAAAAAATATTTGGATTCAAAAGTTAGAAAAATTGTTGCTCCTGATAGATTTTTAGATTTGTTTTTTTATACTTTTAAGCACCCTAGCTCTTTCTGAAAGTGTACAAACAAATATTTAAATGAGACCCTTAGAAATTTTTAGGACCTGAAAAAACTGACCACATTTGGCATAAATTTTATTATTAGTTTTTTCTTATTTTATTATTCTTTTATTCTCTTTCGAAGTCCGCCACAAAATTAATTAAATGTTGGCAATTTTCCTGAAAATTAAAAAAAAAAATTGTTCACAAAAAATCCCACCTTCTTTTTGGCCTCATTTTTTTCTATGTTAATACTTTTATAATGAAGAGATTTTTTGATATGAATGCAGGCCAAATCAGTTTTTTAGCCACGAAATCCTTTTTTCCAAAAATTGAATTTTTACATTTGTCTAACTCGCTAATGAGAAAGTTTGCTTATTTAAGAAATTCAGAAAAAATGAGTCTTACTCTTTTATGCTATCTTGCATTGTTAGAATTAAAAAAAAAGATAAAGTCGAATTTAATCGAAAATATAAATTTTTTCTATTAAAAAGTTGAATTTTTCTAACAAACAATGCAAGATATCATAAAAGAGTAAAACGTATTTTTGTAGACAAATTTTAAATAAACATAGTTTTTTCGAAAAAGAATTCTTGTGATCACAAAAATAATTTGACTCGCTTAAAACTCAAAGAATATTTTTCTAATAGAAGTAGCAATTTACTAAAAAAATAGGCAATAAGGTCTTTTTTTATAACATCTCCTTTGTATATTTTCAGAAACATCGCCGCCATTTTCGTTAATTTTTAATATTTAGTTAACTTTTCTTCTGGATTTCACGTCAAAAATTAGCCTCACAAGAAATAATAACGTAAAACCAGAACATCTCATTTAGGACAAAAATTATTTAAAAAATTAAATTGCATAATATTCTAGTTTGAGGATTCCAAAATAATTGGTGTTTTAAAAATTTCAAGAATATTCAAGAAAATCGCAAAAAACTGAAATATTCTATCTAATTCTAAGATTTTCAGATGAAAAATTATAAAATTTGAAAACAATACTTTAGAAAATCGCAGAACATTCCAGAATTTTTATAGATTTTGACGTTGAGATAAAAATTACCGAATATTTTAAATGGTGTCAGAAAATTCGAGATCTTTCAAGAATCTTCAAAGATATTCGAAAATATTTCAGAATAATTACACTTTTTTATCTAAAGTATGGCCTTTTTTGAGTTTTTTCTTCTTATTCTTCTTCTCTTTTCTAATTATTTAGAATGATCCCAACAAATATATTTTAATGACCATGAAACGTCTCAAAGTAGTGAAGCCGATTTGGAATTTTCGAATTATTTCAGGAAAGGCGTCAGGATCATCGATCTACCTGATGATGAGCGGAATGTTATCACTGATGTTAAAGAAAAGGACATCCTTCACTCGGTATGTTTTACTATACATTTTCTTTAAAATAAGTTCAAAATATTATCTCTTTCAGGCCTCGGAATCACCACAGAGTTGACACTATTTCACACTTTTTTCAGTGGTCTACGAATTGTCCTCTAATTCTACTTTTTTTTTACGTTTACTTAACAATTTTTTTCGATATTTCTTCGCTAATTTGCTAAAATAATGTATGTCTTCTCAATAGTTGATATATTGAATTAAGCAAATATTTTGATCAGAAATCAAAAACAGTTGAATTGAGCCAAAAAGTTAAATTTTCAACCAATTAGTTGAATTGTCTACCATATTCTTGAATTTTTAAGCTGAAGAAAAGAATTTTCTACAAATAAGTGGATTTTTCAACTCGAGAATATGGATTTTCACAGAGTGACCTGCTAGGTTGGGAAAACGGGAAAAAAAACGGAAATTTCATGAGAACCGGAAATGACCGTGAATTCATTTTTTTGACCGGGAATTTTGCAATCTTATATTTTTTTAAATCTGTCCAACTTTAAATAAAATCGCTTTTTAAATTATTATTTAAATTGTTATCTTTTAAATTATGATATAATTCAGTGTAGAATGCGTAATTCGTAAATCTTAAACTTTAAAAATTTTCCATTTTAGATTTTCAGTTTTTAAGCCTACATTTTAATTTAAAGAATTTTAAAATTTATTTTTAAAGGCTCAAACAATTAAAAATTGTAAGCATTTAAAATTGAAGATACAAACTTTTTCAGTTGATCGACGTAAATATAAATTAATTAGTGATTTTTAAAATTGATTTGCTAATTTTAGATTTTAATTTGAATAATAATTGGTTTGCCAACACAATTCGGAATGAGTTTACAATTTTATAATTTCCAGATTTTAGCGTTAAAAATTAAATCAATTTAAAAATTATTCCAAAATAGTATATAATTTAAGGTTTTCACTAAATTTCAATTATTTCAGTCTAAAATATTCAAATTTCAAACCTTTCAATTTGAAATTTTGTAATTAAGAAAAAGAATCGTGACTTAAAATTTAGAAAAGTCAAATTGTTGAATTTTGATGTATAAATAATAATTTAATATCTATTATTCTTAGAAAAAGTTCAAGTAAGCTAAAGTGATATTTAGAAATTTTCGGAAAATCCAAAATTAATAAAAAATTTTAAATGATATCAATTAATTTAAACGATGTGTCCACGTACCGACAAAATCTGGTTATTCGTACCAGGATTTCCGTGCAAATAGTCGGCGTCCTAATTTATAATCAAATAAAGATTTTTTCAGATTTCGAACGAAAAATTGAGAAGCCTTTTAAAAATTTTGAAAGGCTTCCGAAGAATGAAAAACATTTCCTGGGAAAATTGAAATTAATGTTTTATTTAAAAAATTCATTTTATGAGAATATTTAAAATGATTCAGAAAGTTTTACAAAATTATCAAGAAAGGAAAAGAAAAAAATAATTTTTATTTGGCAGGATTTAAAAAAAACGAGGAAATATTCGAATTATTTTAAATAGTGTTTAAAAATGCTGAAAAACATTTTAAAATAATTTAAAATGTGAAAATATGTAAAACAACATGTAAATGTTTTAAGATTCTTAAACAAAATTTGGAAGCATTTTAAGTATTTTCAAACTATTTAAAAATGAAATCTTTTAATTTTTAAAGAATAAAGTTTATTTTAAAAAATGCAATCGTTCAATTTTTAATGTTTCTAGATTTAAATTGCTGAAAATTACATAATTGATCAAAGTTTAAAATGTTTAATTCGGCAGTTTAACTGCATTTAATAAAAACATTTGCACTTACACCGGGAATCAACAAAAATAATCACTTTTAACCAAATAGTTGCATTTTTAACAAGACAGATTAATTTTATATCATAAAATCGGAATTTTCAAGAAAATAGATAAATTTTCAACCAGATAGTTGCATTTTTTACCATATTGTTAAAATTTCGACCAGAATATATAGGTTTTCCATAAAATTGTCGTAATTTTTGCTGAAAAAGATGAATTTTGAAATAAAAAAGATGATTCTTCTACAGAATAGTTGAATTTTTAACCAAATTGTTCATTTTTCAACCATTGTAATGAATTCTCAACACAAAATAAAAAAATTTGTATAAAAAAAGGACTCATTCTTAACAAAATACGAAAGTTTTTAACCAAATATTTAATTGTTCTAATAGAAAAGAAGAATTTTCAACAACAAAAATATAGTAGTTAAATTTTCAGTAAAGAGATTTAATTTTGAATTAAAAAAACACTGATTGTTTGCTAAACAGTTGAATTTTCAACCCTATAATATTAATTTTCAATACAAAAAACTAATTTTTAACGAGTCAGTTGAATCCTTGTCCAAAAAAGACAAATTTTCAACAAAATACATACATTTTCAACCAAACAGTTGAATTTTTACAATAAAAAAATAAGAATTTGCATCAAATCGTTTGAAAAAAAAACATATTAATTATAATAAAATCTATTAATAAATTATTAATAAAAAGTTTAATACTAGAATTCAATGAATGACGTGAACTTTTAACCAATTTGTTGAATTTTTGAGTCGGAAATAAGATTTTTCTATAAAAGAGTCGAATTTGCAACAAAAATGTAATTTCAACGTGAGGAGATGAATGATAACCAGGCAGTTGTATTTTTAACCCAAAAAGGTGAATTTTCCATAGAAAAGAGATGAATTTCCAGCTAAAGAAGATAAATTTTCAACAAAATAATATCATTTTTGATCTACAAGTAGGACTTATTTTAGCAGATTGTTGAATTTTTAACAGAATAATATAACAGAAATGTAAATACCAGAATAACTTTTAAACAAATAGGAAAAAGTATTAACTAAAGAATGATTTTGTAATCACGAATATAATATTATGCTTTTGAACAAAAAATATAAATTTCCAACTAATTAGTTTAATTTTCTACCAAGTTGTTCAATTTTCGTGCAAAAAATAGGAATTTTTTACAAAAGAGTTGAATGTTCAACAAAAAAGTTTTTTTTAAACGGAAACAGATTAATTTTGGTCCGACACTTGCTATTTTTGCCAGAAGAGGTGAAATTCCTACAGAAAAACATACATTTTAAAACAAAGAAAAGGTCAATTTTAAATAAAATAGTTGAATTTTAAACCAAGAGGTAGGTATTTTGAACCAAATTGTTGATTTTTCAAAAAAGCAATTTAATTTTAGACCTTTCATAGAGTTTCCAGGGACCTTAAAAACTCTGAAAACCTGGAAATCTTGAATTTTTCACGAGAACCTTGAATTTGATTTAAAAGGTTACGAAATAATTATAAAAATTTCAAAATATTTCAAAACTTTTATAATATTTACAAGGATTTAAAAAATTTTAAAAATTGCACCGATTTCAAAGACTTAAAAAGGATTGAAGGACTTAAAAGGGAATGCAGACAAGATTTCAAAGATTTCACACAGATTTTTATACTTTCGCAAAATGTCATGGATTTTAAATATTTTAAAAAGATATTTTATCAGATGTCAAAGATTTCAATAGATTTCACAAAGATTTCAAATAAAAGAAAATATGTCCGAAAGGTTTCACAAGTATTTTAAAGAATTCATCAGGATTTCAGAAAATTTTACGAATTTCAGAGATTTCACAAAGGGTATATTACACCAGATTTCAAAGATTTTAAGCAATTTCGAAAAGTTTTAATAAATTAGAAATTTTAAGAGATTTGAATGATTTCAAACGAACACTAAAGCTGTCACAAACAAAGATTGAAGAACAATTTCACAAATATTTCAAAGATTTCAAAGATTTCAAAATATTTCATGAACATTTCAAGGATTTCACAGATTTCATAAAAATTTCATAAAGATTTTATCATAAAAAGGGTGCAGTACTCCACATATCAAAGATTTCAAAAATTGTTTAAGATTTTAAACGATTTGAAAGGATTTCACAAATATTTCAAGGAGTTCAAAGATTTTACAAAAAATTAAAAAGATTTCAAAAGATTTCACAACTGTTTCCAAGATTTTACAGGTTTCAACCATTTTACAAAAAATTTAACACTTTCAGAAGATTTCAAGAGTTTTTAAGATTTTAAAATGGTATAGTAAATCTGATTTCTAAGATTTCAGAACATCTAAAAGATTTGCATTGGTTTAAATTTTTTTTAAAGAAGATTTAAAAATATTTCATAAGATTTCACAAACATTTCGAAGAAATTTTTAGAATTTCAAAAAGATTTCAATAATTTCAAAGATTTCAAGAAGCGTAAATTAAACCAAACTACAAAATATTTCAACGATTTTTAACGAGTTTACGTTCTTTAAAAAAATTTCAAAATATTTCACAAAGTTTTCAAACATTATAGTAATTTCAAATAAACACAAAAGATGCATCAAAGATTTCACAAGTGCATAAAAAAATTCATAAATATTTTTAAAAAAATCACAAAGATTTCAAAGAATTCAAGGATTTCAAAGATTAAATTTTTTAAGATTTCACAAAGATTTCAATAGGTTTCAAAAATTTCATAAAGATTAAAAAAAATTTAATATTTCATCTTTTACATGTATAACAAACGTTTATTTGATTATTTGAGGTAAAAATAAGGAGAACTGAAAAACCTTGATCTCTCGACCTAGAAAATCTGAAAATAGAATGTAAAGCTTGCAATAAAAAATAGGAATTTTGATAATTTATAGACTAAAGGACCACGATTTAAATTAACATGTGAGTTCATTTTCAAGAAATTAAAAATATGTGATTAAAAAACTGGAAATATGGTTAAAAAAATTAAGGTAATTTTCCATTGCGCAGTTCTTGATTTCGGACTACACGCTTTTAAATTCGAAATAAATATAAGTAATTTTAAACATTTTAATGATTTCAAATAAATACCAAAGATTTCAAAAATATTTCATAAAAATTTCATAACGATTTTAAATTTGTTTAGAAGATTTCACAGACATTTTGCAGATTTTAAACATTTGACAAAGATATTAAAATTGATGATTTTTAAATTTGATGACACTATTTTGTAACTATTTCGACACTTCTTTCCAATTTTTGTACACTATTGCAACTATTTTTTATCTCTGAAATGAGTCTGAGGCCTGCTCTTTGAAACTTGTTTTCAGTTTGAACAATTTTTAAATGATAAAAATAGTTCACTTAGTTTAAAATTGTTTATTTTAGCCACCCATCATGGATACCATCATTATTGACAAGATAGACACGAAAGCGATGGAAACCGCTCTTATTCAGAGACAAACGCCCTTCGCTCTTTATAAACCCGCGAAAGGAATTCCAGTTCTTGTCCGGGTCTCTCCTATCGAGAATTCCAAACACGTATGTAATTTTTACATTCTCATTTATCAGAGTAAAACGCAATCGTTAACATTTTCGATCTCTAGTTAAATTAAAGTATCAATTATATTATTTTCGAAATATTTGAGTACTTTCAATTTTTTAAATATAAATGTTTTATTAAAATCTCATGTAAGTTTATGGAAACACTACATTCTTAATACTAATTTTTAATACAAATATCGCCTTTTATTAGTTTTTAACCATTTAAAATGGAAATTTCAATTTTCATCATTTTAAATTTATCAGTTAAATTTTAAACTGTTGAAAATTGAAGATAATTGAATTTTAAATTTACAAAAGTTGAAATTAAAGTTGGAATTTTCTTTTATTTTTAAATGTAAAAAATCAACTTTTTTACGAAAAACACCAACATAATCCTAAATTGTTAAAAAATTCTAAATCGGGTTCAACTTTTAAGGGCGCCTGCTTAAAAATGCCAATTTTCGATTAAATATCTATTGAATAAAAATTTTTTTTGGCAATTTTGCTGTATTAAATTCAGGGTGCCTACCCTGCCTGGAAACCCTGATAAACCTGAAATTAACAGGACATTTTTATATACCTGGAAAAACCTGGACATTTATGAGCATTTTTATTTTTAATCGGAATTTTTTCGCGAGCGTGTCTAATTTATATTTTAATCGGCAATATACAATGCAAGAACAATGATGCTTAATTCGTAAAAGTATCCTTATACTACTCTATTTAACTATTTTGTTGAAATTTTTATTTATTTAAATTTTTTTTATTTCAAAATTTAACTATTCTATTTTTGGTTAAAAAATAATAGATTTTAGTTGAAAAATCAAGTATCTCGTTGAAACTGCATGCATTTTTTTGGAAATTTACCAGTTTGTTAAATATATTTTCTTTCTCTCTCTCTCTCTCTCTCTCTCTCTCTCTCTCTCTGCAGAAAAACTTTATTAGTTAAACATTCAAATCTTGTTGAAAATTCGTCTTTACTGGTTGAATTAAACTGTTTTTTATATAGAATTAAAACTTTTTTGATTGAAATATCAAATGCTACATTTCTCGTTAAGAATTCATCTTTTTTGGAATGAAAATTTTATTACTTGGTTAAAAGTTAAACCCTTTTGTTAAAAATTAATTTTTTAGTTGAACTTTTATTATTTTAATTGAAAATTCATCTCTTTGGTTAAAAAATGGACTGTTTTGTAGAAAATTGTTTTTTCTTGGCTAAAAATTATTTTTTTTCTGAGAATTTAATTATCACATTTGAAAGTTTAACTATTTTGTTTAAAACTGTTTTTTTATTGAACATCAGTTTGTTTTATTAAAAATTTTAGTATTCAATTTTTTGTTGGCAATTTATTTTTTTTTAGTTGAATTTTCATATTTTTGGTTCAAATTTCAACTATTTTCTTCGAAGACGTTCAGACGTTGTTTTTTATTTTTTGAAAACTACTACTTTTTTATCTGAAACTATGACTATCATTCAATTTTGGGTTGAAAAATCAAACTTTTTAGCTGAAAATTCGCCTTTTGTGGTCTAAATTGATCTTCTTGACTGGCAATTATTCTAGTTAAGGATTCATCATTTCAGTTAAGAAATCTTTCTGGTTTAAAATTCAACTATTTCATTTAAATATTTACAATTTTATTTGAAAACTCAGAACTTTGTTTGATAATGTAACTATTTTTTTAAAAGTAATTTTTTTCTGCGGAAATTAATTTTCTAAACTGATAATTCAACTTATTCCATAGTTTTAGTTGATTATTGGATGTGAAAATAGGGCTGCTACAAGACCTGGAAAAGTCATGGAATTTTTAAAAAGTGTCTAATAGACCTGGGAAAGTTGTGGAATTAAAAAAAAATGACTGGGAAACCTAGAAGTCATGGAATTTTGAAATAATTACTGGAACCTTTTCAATCGTCTCTGTTTCAAAGTCTTAATAATGTAGTATTTTAGAGCGTTATCTATATTTAAAAAATTGGAAAAGACCACTTAAGAAAAAGGCAAAATCAGTCAAAGTGTAAGAATTAAACAAACAAAAAAATAGAAGATTGAATGGGAAAAGCAAAAAGAAGTGGAAGGTATTGAAGAAGAAATTCGTGACCCGATTGAATTTTCAAATGTAATCCTAATATTTGCATAAATAGTTCGACTATGATTGTTCGAAAAGTAGTAAAAAAATATATGATTATGATTACAGAATACTGTTTTCACTTTGATAAAAATATTATTGAAAATTTTTTTGAATATAATAAAACTTTTTGATAAACTATTGTCATTGCATCATAATTTATTACAATTTAATTTCATTGGCTGAATGAAAAGAAAAATTAGACGTGGAATTTTTTCAAAATTATAACTGGAAACCCTGGAAAAGTCATGGAATTTTGTAACCAGACTCTTGTAGCAACCCTGAAAAAAATGAGATCTGGATAACCTGGAAAAGATCTTGAATTTTGTTCTTAGGAACCGCTCTAGACATTCTTTTAGCGCGATTAGTCGCGCAATGAGAACCTTCTCCAAAAAAACCTGCATTATGACTAAAAAATTGTATTATTTGAAATTTGCTTTTACTAGATATTGACCCCGGCGACTGCTGAAGACTTGCGTTCGACTGGCAATATGGCAGTAAGTCCGGAAGATAGCGCCAAGTCGGTGCAAGTAAAAGTGCCAGTCGTAGCTACGATCGTCCAAAAGTTGGAGGCGAGTGGCAAGTGTAGCTACTCGGTAGAACCTCCTGGTCCGGAACACGAACAAGGTATTTACAAAATCAATTCATTAAATTTGAGTTATTTTTATGGCCTCGGTCTTCTAAACTCGCTACTCTGCTTTTTGACTGTTAGTTTTAAATCACGATTCTTGATGCTAAATGCCAAACTAAACCAGAGACAGGTTTAGTAATTAATACCTTCTGGTTTAGTACACTGAGAATTCCATTTAAGTGCAGTTTGGGGGATGGCCTTGAATGACCTTTAACTAAATCGAACACAAGATTCACTTGATTCGAATGTAAAGATTCAGGGCCGTGTGAATCATTTCTTTTGGGGTTGAACGCATGCTAAGGGGTCGTACTTAAATTATTTAACGAAATCTAGGCCCTCT
>JAAAKG020178982.1:0-26263 GCA_010014905.2 Druon quercuslanigerum
CAAAGAAACGAATTCCTAACATAAAAATATAATTTTTAAATTATCTAAAAAGAACAAAAAATTTTATAGAAAAAAATATTACATTTATATCGAAAAAAGTAACTTTTCACAAAAGATGGAATAGTTGAAGTCAATTTTCAACTAAAATGATAAATCTTCAACTAAAAAAGAATTTAATTTTTAAGCCAAAAATAAAATATACTTAAATTTTCAATTAGTAAAATAAATTTTCAACCAAGCAGGAAACGAATTTTTAACAAAGTAGTTAAATTTTCAAGAAAAGAAATTAATTTTTACCATAAAGATAAAACAGATACTTAGATGAATAATTATTATAAATAAAAATAGAAAACACAATATAATGATAATAGTTATGACGAAAAGCAAATTTTAAAATGAATTAATTAAAACTAATAAAATTTGTTTACTATGTATAATTTTTTTTTTTATTCTTGGAAAAATTTTAAAACACAATTTTTTTAAATTCTGCAAAATCATAGAAGAATTGTTTTTAAATCTTCCAGAAAATAACTTAATATTTTCCTAACAATCTAGAGAATATTCTTTAGTTCTCTCAAAACATTGCCAAATTCATAAAAAGCTTCTTTTTTGCAAATTTTTTGCAAAACGATTCAATTTTCGACAGAAAAAAAATAATTTTTGACCCAAAACATGAATTTTTAACAAAATAGATAAATTTTTGACATACAAGATTAATTTTCTTATAAAAAAACTTAAATCTTTATATTTTTTATACATTTTACATGCTTGGATTTCATGTTATCTTCTTAACTATTTTATTTTTAAAAATTGTAAATTCATTGTAAAATTTGATTTGAAAATCGCGCGCTTTTAGCACTTCTGGTTCCGGTTTAAATGTAGCTAATCAAAACAGTGGGAAGTTGCGACTCAACTCTGCTTGGAGAATATCTACAACTAGGGTGCGCAGTCTGTTCAGGTTCGAGTTCCGCGAAAATTTAAATTTTATAAGTTAAAAATAGCTTTTTTTATATAAATTATGAATAAAAGGTTATAACTTTTTTTACCAAACAAAACTTTCTACTTCTAAAGATGAATTTTCTCTAAAATACATACATTTTCAACTGAATCTTAAAGGTTCTGACTACAAAACGTAAATTAAATAATAAAAAAAACTAACGTTCAACAAAATTGTTCAATTTTAAACCAACAATAGAAAAGTGAAATTTTTAGGTAAAAACTTGAATTTTCAACAATATAGTTTAATTTGGGAAAATTAAATTTTTTGTTAAATAAATTAATTTTCAGCTAAAAAAGGGAAATTTTTAACAAAATAGTTAAATTTTTAGCCACAGAGATAAAATTTCAACTAAAGTAATTAATCTTCAATGAAAAATTACTTTTTAATAAAGTGGTAGAAATTTGAAAAAAGATTATTTTTGAACAAAAAATGGAATGGTTGATATTCCATACAAAAAAGCTATAAAATATTTTAATAATAAATTAAAACAGTTAAATTTAAATAAAAAAGACAAGCTGGAAAAATACATAAATTTTTTATTGCAGAAATTAATTTTTCACAAAAAATGTATGTTAAAGAGTTTAATTTTCTTCAAAAGAAATGTGCTTGCGACTAAAAAAATGTGTACCTAAAAATGACATAGTTTAATTTTCAGTTAAAATAATACTTTCAACCCGAAAAAAGGTTTGATAAAAATAGCTAAGTTTTAAAAAAAAACTAATGAACTTTCAACTGAAAAGATAAATTTTCAATCAAGAAGATTAATTTTCTACCAAAAAGTCAAAATTTCAGTTAAAAAATTAATTTTTAACACAACAATGTTTGTAAAACAAAGTAGTCAAATTTTTAAACAAAGAAATAAATATTTAACCAAAATCATTGATTTTAAGCAAGATCAATAATTTTACAAAAAGTAATTTCTCAAACACATAGTTTAATTTTCAACAAAAAGATCAATGTTTTCAAATTTCAATTTTCAACCAAAAATGAAATTAGTTAATTTCAATAAAAAATGTGAGATTTCAAACAAGAAGTTCAAGCTTCTATAAGAAAGGAAAATTTTCAACAAAAAAAAAATCAATTTTGAAGTAAATATTTTGAATCAAATAAATTTTCAATAAGGTATTTCAATTTGTAACAAAAAAAGGATATTTTCAATTAAAAAACACAACATTTTTAAGAAATAATAAAACACGATTAATTTGTAAAAATTAAATTTTCTGTTAAAAAAGTTAATTTTCAACGAAAACAAGCGAGATTTGAATATAAAAGTTGAATTTTCAGCCATAGAAATGAATTTTCGACCAAATTTTTAACACAAAATTGAATAGTTGATTTTCCACATAAAAAATTAATATTTTAATATTAAATAAAAAACAGTTAAATTTATACAAAAAGACAAATTTGAAATCTAATACTTAATTTTTCAGTTTAAAAATTACTTTGTAACAAAAAAATTTGTATTCAAAATTAAAAAGTTTAATTTTCATCAAAAGAAATAAACTTGAAACTAAAAAAAAATGCAAATAAAAATGGAATATTTCCGTTTTCTTCTAAAGAAATGATTTCAATCTAAAAAAGGTGGTTTGAACAAAAGACTTAACTTTTTATCTAAAAATAAAGCACTTTGACCAGAAAATTAACTTTTATCAAAAATTTTTTTTAACATAGTAGTTAAATCTCTAATCAAAAAATACATTTTTAAACAAAATAAATGAATTTACAAAGAAAAAGAATATTTGTTTTGAAGTCTATTTTAAAAAATAGTTGAATTTTTATCTGAAAAAATCAACTTTCCAGAAGAGAAAAATGACCCTTTATAAACTAAACTAGTTAAATTTTTAAACAAAAAATTATTTATCTAAATGGTTTATTTTTAAACTAAAAAAAATTGATTTTTATCAAAAAAAGTTTATTTTAAACCAAAGAAATAAATCTTCAGGAAACAATGTGAAATGAAAAGTGGATATCTCAATCAAAAAATATGTTTAATTAATAGCCGATGATTTCAACCAAAATCGACACATTTTAAACAAATCGTGTAATTTTTCAAATCAAAAAGATTAGCTACGATCGTGGTTTTTTCGACGTGCCCCATGGCACCCTAAAAAAGGGGGTAAATTTTTTATGATCTAAAATTAGGAGGCTAAACCGGAAGGAAATTAGCGATGCGACCACATGGTTGGCGGTACGAAGTTCCGAGATCGTAGACAAACTGTGTAGGGTCCCACGAACCGACCCGACCTTTTTTTTAAAATTAAAGAAAAAGAAAAAGGCACTTAAGAAGCAGCCAGCAAGTAGGGATGGGAAATATCAGTAAAATAATATATCGATATATATCGATATTTTCTAAAGTTATCGATAATATCGATATTTTCTAAAGATATCTATATTATCGATATTTATTGACAATTTCCCCCTCCTTCCACTATCCTAATCTGACCCGACTTCGCGTCTTAGAAAATTTGATTAAAATTACAATAATGGGAGACACAAACAGTTTAGAAATACAGGTAGTTTATGGAATATTTTTTTGAATGAAAAACAATACAAACAATAGTATGAAAATAAATATAATTTATTTTAGTTACACGTATAATATTAATTATTGTAAAACTTGGAGTATTGCAATATTTTATACAAACACAGATTCGAGTTCTTTCCAAGACCCCGTAACGAAACTGAAACGAAAGGGCAACATTAGTATTGTACATCGTACGAACTCAGTAAAGACTCAGTGAATACTGTATCACTGAAAGTATAAAATGAATCAACTGCTTAATAGTTGCGCATGCCTCAAGTCCCGGTGATTAGCCTTTCAGGCTTTGTCCTTTTCGCATGCTTGAGTTGCCACTTGCAGAAAGAGACACAACGGTGATGACGCAGCAGACGAGAAAAGTATCGATAAATATCGTTAAGAGAAACATTTATCGATAATTATTGATACCGTGGCGTCTCGATATGTCTCGATATATATTGATACTTTTCCCATCCCTACCAGTGAGGCATCGGGTCGAATCGGAGCCAAAATCCACTATCTCAGAGGCCCTATTCACCCAATGCGTCACTTGCCAAAAAATATAAGAGATTGACTTAAGACATCGGTAATCCTTTTTTTTTTATTGTATCTTCTGATTCCTATAAATTCACATAAACTGGTGACAATAGAAATCGAAACAAACATCGAACAAATGTTCGTGGAAAAAAAGTGTCAAACACAGCGTGGCACGTGTCGCCTGTCAGTTGGACCAAGAACGTAAGTGATGGTAAGTGACAGGTTTTGTGTAATGCGCCAAGACCGTCACCTCGCAGTGTGATCGAATCTGGGCGCGTTCACAAAACCTGAAGTCGCAGCGCAACTTCCGGAGAAACTAAGAACTAAACGATCCCTACGCAACTGGGAGTCAATTTTAGAGCAAAATTTTTAATGCATGCATAAGTAACGGCGTAAACAACATAATCTCTTAGTACTAAATTAGTTCCTGAGTTCAAGCAATTGGCGGGGAATTCAAAATCTTAAATAATTTTTAGTGAATAAAGTTTGTTTCGGGTTAACAAATATTGATTTAAGCATGGATCTTACTCTTAAAACGGTGGCCCGAGAAACCTTTGACTTATTTTAAGCTTTTTCATTTGTTAAGTAAGAGAACTACCGTGAAATCTGCGAACCTAAAATAATTATTGATTAGACTGTTAACCAATTTAATTAGATATATTTAAGATCGCAATATTATACACAAAATCCTAAATCTAACATCGTAATTAAGTTTTTAACAGCTCATGGCTACAGCGATCCTGATAGAGGGACTGTGAACTAAATGATCACCAACTAAACTTATGAACTAATTTCAGTAACGGAACGCAAACACTTAAGTAAATCATCGTTTTTTTGTACTAAATCTAGTTTCTCAGCTTCATGAAACTTCTACGAGAGAAAGTTTCATGAATCTTGGAAAATTTTCAACTTCAGTTTTGAGCGGGAAAATTGAAAAGAGATATAAACGAAATATCGAATTAAAATAAAATAACTATATTCAAGGATCTATGCCTATAAATATATGACTTATGCGAATAAATCGAAGCCTGTGTCCATTTTACGCTCCTCTAACGCGTAAATGACCTAACCCCGACCTGACCTGGACACGCATGCGCATACATTCCAATATCTCTTCCTAAGTAAAATTTACCCTGTCACAAAGTTTTCCACAAAAAATTAAACAAAAAGAAATAAAAGAAAATATTTCCACAAAATAGTTAAATTTTCAATCAAAGAGAAGAAACTTTAACTAATAAAACTGTATCAAAAACTGGTGAATTGAAGTTACGAAAAAAGAAGAAGATTGTTATCCAAACCAATTTGTTGAAAATTTGTCTTTTATTTGTTTTTCTGTTATTTCTTGCTAAAGTCTGATCTTATGGATTTGAAAAATAGAATGATTTTCAAAAATTAGTCCTTTTTGGGTAAAATGTCAACTATTACATTCTAATTTGATTAACTAAAAATTTAACTTTCACCTTTTTTGTAAAAAATGTGCCTCTTTTAGTTTAAAAATCAACCATTCGGATAAAAATTAATGTTTTTTTTCAATCGACTCTTCTGGTTAATAATTACTTTCGTTAAAAATCTTCTTGTCTAAAAATTAATTTTGTTTTTGTTGGTAATTGATTTTTCTTCGGTTGAAGATTAATGAAATAAAATTGATCTTTTTTCTTTAAAAAATAAACTAGTTGTTTATAAAGTAGAGTATTTTAATAAAAATTCGTCTCTTTTTGTAGAAAATTATTCTTTTCGGTTAAAAAATGATTTCTCTAGCTGAGAGAAAACTACTTATATTTTTTATTTTAAAATATTCCTCTAGTTTGAAAATTCATCTATTTTTTAAAAAGTTTATTTCTATGGTTTATATTGAATTCTTTGCTAATTCTGTGTTGTTTTAATGAGCAATGAATTATCAAAAGAATTCATCTTTTCTGTAAAAATTTTGTTCTTGTTTGAAAATGAATTTTATTCATAATCCATCTGTTTTGGGGAAAACTAGTTTTTCCGTTGAAAATTAATTAAATCAAAATTCACCTTTTTGGTAGCAAAGAATTTTTCTTGCTTTAAAATTAATTCCTTTGATTGCAAATTTAACTATTTTAGTTATTTTAATCTTTTTAATGAAAATCGGTCTTTTTGTTGAAAAAATCTTCTTCTTTGAAAATTAATTCCTTTCTTGTTGATAATTCATTTATTTTCTTTCTATTTTTTTATTGTTGTTAACAATTATTTTTCTCTGAAAAATAAGGTATTTCATTAAAAATTCGTATTTTTGTTTCAATTCAACTGTTTTTTATTTAATATTGAAATATTTTTTGTGGGGAATATCAACTACTCAAATTTTCGTTTTTTTCTTTAAAATTAATTATTTTTTGTTTTAAATGTAAATATTTTTGACCTTGTTAAACAACAATTTTTTTGGTTGAAAAATCTTTTCTACTTAGTGTGTCAAATATTTTGTTCGAAATATATACATTTTTTTTTTAATTTGTGTTTATAGTAGAAGCTTAATCTTCTTGTTTTTACAACTCATAATTTTAGTTACAAATTTAACTATTTTGTTTTTAGTTCAAAATTTAATTATTTCGTTTTTGGTTCAAAATTCAATTATGTCATTTTTGGTAAACAATTTATCTTCGCGCCAAACATTTTTCCAAGACATACCAATTTTACATTTTAAACATTCGTACCTGAAAAATATTTTCAATATAAATATTGATTATTTATCTAAAAATTATCTGAAAAACTGAGTTTTTTCCATTCAAATCTCTTCTATTTAGAAAAAATTAACATGTTATCATTTATTGGCAAAAAATAGCAATTATAAAATAGTGATTCCTTAAATTTCAAATAATTATTAAAATTAATAATTATGTATTTGTTAAAAAGTCATTATTATGGTAGAAAATTTTTAATACATTTTGGTTACCAATTTACTTATCAATAGAAAATTTATATTCTCGGGTTTAAAAACAAAATCTTTTCATAGAAAACTCGTTTAATTTATAAAATATTTCATCCTTTTTGCTTTAAAATACAACTGGTTGAATATTAATCTTTTTTCTTGGAGAGTTAAACTATTTCGTTAAAAATTAGTATTTTGTAGATGAAATTATCAGTTTATTATTTGAAATAAAAACATTTTCAAATCAAAGTATCAGCTGTCACATTTTTTTAATGAGAATTAATCTTTGTTGCATTAAATTGGAACGAAAACATTCTGTGATGCAGACTTTTTTACACATAGTATTGTTCACAAAATTTGTTTATAAAATAATAACCTTTTTGGTCACGTAACCATCCCTATACACGCCACTTTCTCGGCGAGTAAGGAAGTTTCAGGAAAGAGTCGACTACATTGTTTCTACTTCTATTACTATAAGCTCTTCTCCATTAATGTCAAAATACTTATTGGGATCTCATGCCCTCCTAACGCATTATATTCCAAATGGAGTTTCCTCTCTATTGTTGTCTCTCTTAGTCCAAGGCGCGACAGCGAGTCGCCCATCTCTGTTTGGTCCTTGCATATGTATTGCGACAGCGAGTCGCCCATCTCTGTTTGGTCCTTGCATATGTATTCCGACAGCGAGTCGCCCTTCTCCATATAATTCCATGACGAGCGTTCCCTGCACTTTTTAAGAAGGTAGTCTTTAGCCCGACACGCGGTGCAACGTATCTCAACCAATTCTTATATTATAAAAAGTAAAAATTTATTTTAAGTATCGATAATCAGAGGGCCTTGCATGTGTACAAACTAAAGTTTGTTTCCAATTCATCAATGGACCCATAACCCGTCTCCTGTTAGAGATTGTGACTGCAGTGTATTAATTTTTCGAGTAATTCATTATTGTTTTTGTTTAACATTTTTATTTATGGAGCAACGCCACAGGAATGCAATTTTGAGTTTAAAGTAAAATATAAAATAAAAATCATTTATATTTTGTAATGAAAATAATTCTTTGATGCTTTCTTATCATGTAAACGGATTAATTAGTTATTAGTTGATTCCTAAATCTAAATGACACATTGGAAAGTGCAAATTAGGAAAAAAATATATGAAAAATAAAAATTATTAGAATAATACAATGTAAATAATAAATTTTAGTCTTTCTATGGCGTTAAATATTGTTTAACTAAGAAAATTAATTTATTATTTTGTTGAAGCTAATATTATTTAATATGGGGTATCATTTGTATACTAAAATTTTATATTTTAAATACTCTTATTACGTGGAATAATTTTAAAAGATTATTAACACTTTGAATTTTCATCCAATTGAAGGGTAAAATAGGGTAAAAAATTAACTAACAATTGACTGATTGATTTTTTTTTTGAAAACTGAATATAAACTGTTTTAAATTAAGTCACATAAATTGATTATTGGTGTTTATCTTAGGTAATTAAATATTGGTTATTATGTCTATAGTAAAATTAATTTTTTGTTTAAAATATCTCCATTAAAATCATTTTTTCTAATGCTTGTAATGTTGGAAAATGAGTATCTGAATTCAATTTTCAAGTTCAAATTTAAAAATATGTAAATTAAAAATTATTTAAATGTTTCAATAAATATAATTTTTCAATGCTTTAAATTATTTAAATTGTCAATAAAAATATTGGCTTAATGCTTTTATTGTCTTGAGATGTTTGAATGTTTATTAAATGATTTTGTCAAAACTTAAATTTTATGAAGTTATTTCTAAAAAAATAAATTCATGTTCAAAATGATAATTAAATAAATTCGATTGTCATAAGATTATTTTTTAAGGTTATAATAAATTAAACTTTTAAAAAGTGATTAGATGACTAACAATGGATTCTAATAAATCTCATGATTTATGGAATTAGTTTAAAATGTTATTAATAAATCAAATTTGAAAAAAAGTATTAAGTTAAAATTATTTGAATGTCCCAGTGAAAATTATAGTAAAAAGCTTTTCATATTGTGAAATAAATAATTAATTACTAGCTAAATAGTTTTTGTAAAATATTAAATTACATTAAGATTAAAATTTAGTTATTTAAAATTAGGTGGCATAAAAATAACCATACACGTAGACAATAATA
This sequence comes from Druon quercuslanigerum, assembly GCA_010014905.2. Taxonomy (NCBI): domain Eukaryota; kingdom Metazoa; phylum Arthropoda; class Insecta; order Hymenoptera; family Cynipidae; genus Druon; species Druon quercuslanigerum. The sequence continues at coordinate 9,109 of JAAAKG020178982.1, forward strand.
ATACTGCTGTAAAAAAATTTGTTTTTAAATAAATTTTGAACACTTTTTAGTTGACTTTTCAAATCCATTTTGGTTTAATTTTCAACCCGAAATATTAACTTTTTTACCAAAAAAAAACTCATTCTTAACAAAGTACATACATTCTCAAATAAAAGAGATAAATTTTTAACAAAATAATTTTTCTTATAAAAAAATTGACTTTTAGCCTAAAGTCGAAGAATTAAATTTTCAGTTAAAACAATCAAAATTTAAACTAAAAGCATGAATTGCCAACAAAATAATTCAATTTTAAAACTAAGAGTTTAATTTTCTACCAAAAAGATAAAGTTTCAATAAAGTATAAAAATCTTCATCTTAAAAAGGTAAATTAAAAAATAAATTGAAAAATTCACTTTGAAGTTCAAAAGTAAATTTTAATAAAAAAACCAAAAAAACAAGTTAGCAGCAAAATTAATTTAATTTTTAACTAAAAATATAAATTTTTAAGCAAAGAATTGATAACTAAAACGAAATAATATTCTATAAGAAATAAAACTAACTCGTTAGTAAATTTGTTTTTTTTTTCAACCATATAAATAAATTCTTAACAAAATAAATAAAATTAAAGTAAACTTTTAAAAAATACAATATAATGGAACAGTTATACTTTACGTGAAAAAAAATTCTAAATTTTTTACCAAAATAGAATAATTTTTGACAAAGTGCAGGAATTTTCAACAAAATATTTGAATTTTTAGAGGAATTTGAAACAAGACATTCGAATTTTTATTTTAGGAAGATAAATTTTTAACGAAAAATGGGATATTTGATATTGCAACCAAAAAGTATAAAAATTTATGACCAAAAATAGTTGAATTAAAAAAAAGAAGGGTTTTTAACAAAACAGTTGGAATCCTCCAGCAAAACAGATTTTTTTTAAACAAATAGTGGCGATTTTTAAACACAATAATAAAATAATTTCTACTTTAGATTTTCGAGACTTTCCTAACTGTCAGGTTTTTCAGAAATAACGTCAAATATAAACATTTTAAAATTTTATAAAATATGTAGTAATAAAAAATTTAAATAACTAAATAAATAAACTATTCCATTGTGTGTTTGAAAGTTACTTTTTTTAGTTGAAAATTCGTCTTTTTTAGTAGAAAATTAATCTTGTTTGAAAATTCATCTTTTTGGTATATAATTATTTTCTGTTGTTAAAAATTAACTTTTTCGGTATATAATTATTTTCTGTGATTGAAAATTTCACTGTTTTTTTTTAAATTCGTTTTTTGGGTTGAAAATTAATTTTTTGAATTGAAATTTTAACGGTTTCATTCTTAGTTAAAAATTTATCTTTTAGCTGAACATCCATGTATTTTATTAAAATTAGTGTTTTTTGGTAGAAAACTAATCTTCTTGGTTAAGCTATTTTGTTGAATTGTATTTTGCAGAAATTAATTTCTCTGGTGGAAAATTATGAATGTTCGTAGTTGAAAATTCATTTTCTTGGGTAAAAAATTCATCATTTACATTGAAAATTTATATCTTTGCTTAAAAATTTATTTATTTTATTAAACATTCGTCTTGTTTTTTTTGTTGAAAATGCGTATTTTTTGTTGAAGCATTTAAATTCTTTAATAAAAATGCAATTGTTTGGTTAAAAATATCAACTATTTCGTTGAAAATTCATTTTTTTGAAAAAAATTTGTTTCGTAGTTCAAAACTGAACTATTTTGTCGAAAATTCTTTGCTTGTTGATTGGAAATAATTTCTATGACTTGAAATTAATATATTTAATTTTTGTTGGTAAACTTATCTTTTATTTGTTGAAAATTCATCTTTTTATTTGAAATTCTATTTCTTTGGTTAAAACTTTAACTATTTTGTTGAAATTTCGTTTGTTTTGCTCAAAATATTGTTTATTAGCTAAAATATAAACTATTCGATTTTTGTTTTAAAATAATTTTTTTTTTAGTTGAAAATTCAACTATTTGATTGCAAATTATTACATTTTGTAAATAGTAAATTTTTTTTAGATAATTAATCTTCGTGGTTGAAAATTCATCTTTTTCGTTAAAAGTTCGTCCTTTTTTAGTAAAAAATTAATGTTCTTAGCTGAAAATTCACTTTCTTGGTTAGAAATTTAACTTTTGATTAAAAATTATTTTCTTTTGTGAAAGATTGATCATTTTCGTTCAAAATTTATTTGTGTGACTGAAGATTAATTCATTTTGTTAAAAACTCGTTTTTTAATAGAAAAAAAATCTTGGTTGAAAAAATATCTTTATTTTAAAAAGTTTAACTATTTGGTTAAAAATTAATTTTTGGGGGAAATGATTCATAATGCTCGTCGCAAATTAATCTTTTTGTTTGAAGATTGATATATTTTGTCAACAGTTAATTTTTTTCAGATAATTAATCTTCGTGGTGAAAATTTTTTTTTTATTGAAAATTTGTCCTTTTATATTAAAAAATTAATCTTGTTGGTTGAAAATTTATCTTTATTTTTAAAAATTCAACTATTTGGTTCAAAATTCATTTTTAAGGGAAAAGATTTATGATTTTCGTTGCAAATTAATCTTTTTGTTTAAAAATTTAAATATTCTGTTCATGATTCAGCTTTTTTGTTAAAAGTTAAAAATTTGTCTTTTTTGGTAGAAAATTGATTTTTTTAGTTGAAAATCATCAATTGGGTTAGAAATCCATCATTTTCTTCAAGATTCATAGTTTTAGTAAAAATTTTTTTTATTCAATATTTTTTAGTCGAAAATTAAATTATCTCGTTGAAACTTCGTAATTATCGGTTAAAAATTAATTTTTTCCAGGAAATTTACTGGTTTAAAATATAAAAATTAATCTTTTTGGTTGAAGATTCATTATTTTTGTAGACATTAATTTTTTCGTTGAAAATTAATTTTCTAAACTGATAATTTAACTATTTCATTTTCGGTTGAAAATTTATCTTTTTTTAGAAAAAAATGCATGTATTTTGTTGAAAATTGTATTTTTTGTTGAAAAAAATTATCTTGGTTGGAAACTCACCTAGTTGGTTATAAATAATTTTTTATTAAAGATTCATAGTTTTAATTAAAAGTTCAGTTTTTTTCCTAAAAATTGTTCTAACCCTCAAACGCAAAAAACTAAAGATTTTATTCAAATGATATGAATCTTCAATTAAGAAAAAAATACTTTTAACCAAATAAATGAGTTTTTCACTAAAAAAATTATTTTTTCAAAAAAAAGGGTTTTCAACAAGATACAATAAGTTTTAACTAAAACATATAAATCCTCAACAAAAAATGGAACAGTTAAATTTTTAGTAAAGAAAATTAATTTTCAATTAAAATTATGAATCTTTTCCCCACCCAAAAAATGAATTTTTAATCAAATAGTTTCTTGAAAAAAAAAATTTTAAGAAAAAAGGTCAATTTTCTAACAAAAAAGAAAAAATTTTAACCAAAAAGATAAATTTTCAACCATGAGCATTATTTTATGTAAAATACATGAATTTTCAATAAAATAGTTGATTTTTCAATTAAAACAAAATTAATTTTCAACTTAAAATAGAACACGCTGATTTCTTGTTATAGAAATTATTTCCAACCGACAAGCAACAAATTTACAACCAAATGGTTCAGTTTTCAACTAACAAACAAACAATTTGTATCAAAAAAATTAATTTTCCACTAAATAGTTGAATTTTCAAATAAAGAAATATATTTTTTGTCAAGAATGTTAATTTTTCACGAAAAAAGACGCGTTCTCACGAAATAGATAAGAATTTAGTTAAAAAAAAATGTTTTCAAACAAGCAAGACGAATCATTAAATTTATATTAAAAAAAAATTTCAATTTAAAAACGAACGATTTTTCAACAAAATATGGTAATCAAGAATATTAATTTTCTTTCGAAAAACACTCATATTAAAAAAATACACTAAAATTCAGCTAAAAAACATAAATGTTGAACTAAAAAAAATCAGGGAAATTTTCAATTAAAAAATTATTTTTCAACACAAAAACTTTTTTCATATATTTTATACAGTTTTTTAAATTTTAATATTCCATGTTAGTTTCTTCCTCATTTTCTTTTTAAAAATGGTTTAAATGTATTGTAAAATTTGATTTAAAAATCGCGCGCTTTTCATTACTTCTGGTTCCGGTTTAGTCACTTTTTTATGGCAACAAAAGATCTGGATATTTCATTTTTAACCCATTCTATTTAGACATTTGTAAATAAGAAAAAGAATTCTTGTTTAATATTTAGCAAGGTTTAAATTTTTATATAAAAACCTGAAATTAGTTTAAAAGGTGTACTGATGAAAAATAATAAAAATAATTCTCTGAGGCCTTTTTACCTTGTAAACCGATTATTTAGTCATTAGTTGATTACTTAATTTAAGCGATAAACAGAAAAGTGCAAATTAAGAAAAAAAGTGTGTAATAATAATTATTTGGACGATTATATGAAAACAATTCATTTAATCCTTTTTATGTTATTAATTGGTTAATTATTATTAGTTGAATATTTAGTTTACAATAATAAATTACATAAAGATTGAAGTTAAATATTTTTTAACTAAGAAAATAAATTTATTATTCACTTTGAGGTTTTATTATTTAGTATGGGATATGATATTTATAATAAAAGATTATCTATATTTTAAATATCCCTATTCCAATTTTATAATTTATTAAATGTTTTTGATGTTTTAAAAAACTATCAGAATTTAATCTTCAAAATTATATGTATATGTAATAGAAAAAGGTCGCCGAGCGGGCAGGTAGTCAGATCGTCTCAAACTGGGCCTTCAATTTAGAAAATTCCAATTGAAAAGTATACAAAAATTTTATTTTATATGCGCGAATTATTGAGCATTGAATAACAAGAATTGAAATTTGTAAAGGTTTTTAAAACTTTTTAAAACATTACGAAATATTTCCAAAATTGTCAAAGAATCCGAAAAATTTTAAAGGTATTTTTTTTTTAAGTTTAAAGAGTTAAAAAGAATCAGGAAAAATTTTAATAATTTTTAAAGATTAGAAGGCTTAGAAGGACTGACAAGATTAGAAAAAAAGACTCATTTTTATAATATTCGTATGAAAAGTGTTAATGATTTTTTATTTTTTTTTAAATGTACTTTAAGAGAAAATTTAAGAAGATTTTCAAACATATCAAACGATTTCCTAAAATTTCGAAAAACAGTGTATAAGGTCAGATTGAAAATTTAAAAAAATTTAATCAATCGAGTAAATTTAAAAAGTATTTAATATATTCAAAAAGATTCAGAATGAATTTAAACTTAAGAAGTTTTGGAGACGCATGAAAAACTTTAGGAGCTTTTAAAAAATATCGTAAAGTTTCAGGAAAATAAATACATTTCCGTAAAATTCGTGGGAAAATTTGGAAAATTATATGGCAATTTTTTTACATCCTAAATGATTTTTTGACGTTATGATAAAAATTTAAGATAGCTAACAATGTTTTAAATATTTAACAAAACAAATTTACAACTGAAAAATTTTCAGCAAAATAGTTTCATTTCCAAAAAATACATTAACTTTTAACGATTGTATGCCAAAAGAAAGGAATTTTCGATTTTCTGAATATTACTTATGATAAATTAAAAAAAAATTACGAATCCTATTGTAAAATGGTCAAAAGACATTTTGCAGGATTTTTCAAAAGCTATAACTTTTTTTCGTAGATTGCGTCGTTTAGCCATTCTAATACATTCTTAATCTTAAACTATGAGAATGTAAAAAATGATTACAAATTTTTATCTCTGTTTTTGGGTGAATGTGTTTCCTATCAGAAAGTGATTTATAACAAACATTTTGCTTCTTTTCGGGCCAAAAAATTTTCGTTAAATCATTTTTTTTCGTAACTTCTGTCGTTTTTACGCAATATTTTATTTTATTTTTTTCAATGTTATTTTCCACGAATAAAACAAAAAGTACGCGTCCTATCAAGAAGTGATTTATAACAAATTTGTAGATATTTGTTTAAATTACAATTTTTGTTAATTCATCCTTTTTCGTATCCTACATAGTTTTACAAAAAAATGGAATTTTTGACTTTTTATTATTTTTCGTGCAATCAAAATTTGAATTTTCAATTTTTCAAGAAAATTTAAAAAGTTATTATGATAATCTTGAAGAGCTTTCAAAAGATAATGTTTTTCTTTTTTTTAAATCGTGCGTTTTGGCTTAAAACTTTGATTTTCGATTGGTTTAAAGATTTCAAGATTTATTAGATCAGTGAAACAAAAAAGAGCTTTTTTGATTTCTTTAAAAAAAGCATTAAATTTCATCGAATGAATTAACTTTTTAAATCAAACTGTTATCGATTCTGCTAGATGCAACAGTAGAAATGTTACAATTTTTATAAGCTTCTCTTTTTTCAGCTAATATTTTGCCTCTACACTTTTAAACTTACCGCCATATGTAGCGCCTACTGCGTCTGGCGTCTGCATAGACACTCAGTTGTTTTCAGTTTCGCGCCTGGAGCGTGGATGCTCCTTGCACTCACATCGCGTCGTCTCTTCGAAATCGGAAATAAAATCGAGACTTTCAATAAAAATCAACCTTATTTCCGTAATTAGTTTAAAAACCCGACTTCGTGTGCGAATAATGATTATTTTTAATTAAAATATACTGCTGTTTAAAGATGTTTGCATTTCTTCCTTCCTAACCTTAAATCACCACTTTTCCAAATTGCTACGAGATTCTATCATCAGGGATTAAAATTCTACTCCAATTTTTTTGCCAGAATTGGTTCACTTGATTTCAATTTTAAAGTCCACCGTATTCTTTGCGATGAGCCTTAAAAGACAAAACTAGTTACCAATTTCTCGCCTGAAGAAATATTTTTTAACCTCTTCCTGGCCGGATTACCCGAGCGGATATATCAAATATATATCATTAAATATGGGCTTTAATTATATATTTGATGTGACATGTGACTACAATTTTATGCAGTTACCATTGGTGAAATTTTTGTTACAGTTAAGGAAAATCTAGAAACGGTTTCTGCATGAAGCTGCAGTGATGCGTCTCTAAAAATTCCTACAGAAATATATAACAGTGTACAATACCACACTACGAACCCCTCTATTTTGGAGCATTATTTTCCAGAGCCAGATCCAGGACCTTCAAAATAATTTCGAACAAATCTATGATAAGAATTATCATCACCAGGGAAGCCATAATGTTTATGAAAGATTTGGATAAATTAAAACTTCTTTAAGTTCCTCAGGAATGATTTCTCTGTTAACCCAAGAAGACCTAATTGGAGAATTTTCACGCTCACTCAAGTCTTGATTATATTTCTCGTATAATGCTTGCCTTTTAGGTGGTTCTGCGATCCACCTTCGCCTTTGTTTAAATTGATATGCCTGTTTTTCATAATTTTTTTCTGTTACTTTTGTGAGGTACTTATTCCTTGCCCTTCTTGGATACTTATTCCTTGACTTCTACCGGTATTGCTTGAGTCATTTATATCTACAAAATCAGGGTTCATTGGTAAATTAATATCTGGATCGGAAGAGTTCGTATGTCCTTGCCCTCTCTGTTCTGAAGTTGAATTGAGGTGCACGATTTCTTAGTCAAGCAGTATCCTTTTCCGTAGGCATTCGTCGCCTAGAAGTCCAAAACTTACCTATCTTTGCTTTATCATCGTTAGTAAAAGAAGCCTTTTTATTTAGTTACGATTTTCATTTTTTAACGAGCTGGTACCTTTGAGATGGCAACCCTAACCTAATCAATACCAGTCAAGCACTAGCCTTTTTTCCCAGATGGAAGGCAGATTCCACTACAATAGATGCTACTTTAGCTTTCGAGTACATCTCTTGAACAGACGAGACTAGATCGTTATTGTGTATCTCGATGTCCTTGAGCTTATGCAGAAACACATTTTCGATACAGACATTCTTTCGGGGCTGCAAAACCTCTTCTTTCAGCAGCTTCATGTCGTTTTCCAACTACGAACCCATCAGGACAACTAAATTGTTTCTGGTTGTCGGAATATCCTCCTTTATAAAAGTTAGCAGGGTCTCAAACCGGGACACTTCAGCAGGAGTAAAACCAGGAACAACCATTCTTGGTACGAACTGGTAGACTGTTCTTGGTAGACTGTTCAGCTGATCGCCTGACTGAGAGTGCTAAATGAACCGATAATAACCAGAAAATCAGTTCTCGATTTTCACCGAGCAACACATACCAAAATTTAAGTAAAAACCTCGCCACCAAAACAAAATTTAGCTAATCGCTAGCCAATCAGCTTTTAATAAATTTAACCCATAGTTCGAAACCACTTTCTTGTTCAAACGAAAAAACGTAATGCTTTTGAATTTGATAGTTTCTTGTGTCTCCTGTAAAATTTATATGAATTTCACCCTCACAGTAGCTCAAGTGGTATATTCAACCTCGTTCTCTCTAGTCTCAAATTAAATTAATAATTTCTAATCCGGATAACTTGTAAGATATTATTGTTTAATTTAGTGGCTATTTTTCCACATAGTTTTTCAGAGGAATTTTTCTTTTATCTTTCCGTGAAATCATATAAAGCTAATATATTCTTTGCATGGCAAACTCAGCTCGGATGCTAGACGCAGCTCTATAATTTCTGATTCAATTGTGTAACACATTCTCAAATGCATAAGGTTTTCTGATAAAATTATATAACAGGAAAATTTGCCGTAATATTCACTTCATTCTAAACTTATTTCTTTCAAATAAAGCGATTTAATCTTATTGCTCAATTGTTGACACATACGTGTAAAATTTTAATATTTATCTGTACACACTAAGATATCGTCAATTCTAATAAATGGGTTAATGTAATGTCGGCTACCAAATATTGACTGATTCATCTGCTGAAGCGATTATTTCGTTATCATAAATGAGTAATTTTCGCGTCAAAATTTTGAAGATTTTCGATTTTTAAAAAAGCTTTTTCGATGTATAAAACCAGAACTGCTAATCAAACATGACTCATTAGGGAACATATCTTCTCTTTTTTAGACCTTAGAAAGTTTGCCAAAGTCCAATCCAATCTGATGAGTTTTCAAAGCGCTATCGTTCGTAAAGAATCTAATCTATAGGAAGTGATGTAATAAATTTTTGATCACTCAATATTGCCAGTAAATAATGTCTCTATTTCAAACAAATATTACATCAACTCGATAATTTGAAAACATACAAGTTGGATTCACAAGCCTGGATAAAACAGCATACTACAAACCCCTCTTTTTGACAGCATTATTTTCCAGAGCCAGATCCAGAACTCTCAAAATAATTTAAAAGAAATTTACGATAAGAGCCATCATCATCATCATCATCAGGGAAGCCATAATGTTTATGAAAAACTTGAATAGATTCAAACTCTTTTTTTCGTTCTTTAGGAATGAGTTCTTCGTTAACCACAAAAGATCTGATTGGAGAATTTTCACGCTCGGTTAAGGCTTGGTTATATTTATGATACAATGCCTGCACCTTAGGTGAATCCGTTCCATACTTTGTGCCTTTTTTTACATTCATATCTTTATTTTTAATGCGTCTTCTGTCTTGCTCTTTTGAGACATTTATTCCTTGCCCTTCCGTGATACTTATACCTTGACTTTTTCCGGTATTGATTATGTAATTTATATCTGGATTAGAAGAGGTGGTATATCCTTGCCCTATCATTTCGGAGTGATATTGAGGCAAGTCATTTCTGAGCCCAACAGCATCCTCTTCCGCAGGCGCTTGGCGCCATGAAGTCCTAAACTGAGCTTTTCTTCTCGCTTCTTCATCATTAGTAGAAGAATTTTTATTAGTATCAATTCTTTTCTGACCTGATGCTTCTGTAAGAAAAAAAAACACAAAAAATATTGATGAATATCATTATATCAGAAACAATTGATTATGAAGTTTAGAGAAGATCTAAAATACCAAGTTTTAAAAGAAGGGTTATTATTGTGATAATTACCAAGTTCATTAAAGAACAGCATAAAGACGAGAGCAATTGCTGTAGAAAGAGCTCTCATTTTTTCAAATATACTGGCCGCTTGACATACATAGGTAGATAGAAGAATGGAAAATAGGTAGAGTTGTTTACGGGTAAAAACGTTTTGTTTATTTATTTCGAAATCTTCCTAAATGTTCTGATATTAGACGGAGATAAGCAAGTGCTCAATGCTTCATAGTTACGTTATGTTTTGAGGGCCCATGTGTCATTGAAGTAACTATTTATATAACAAATAATACATTTTAGATACCTTACATATGAGATTCGGATAGAATTATGTAAAGCATCATAACAAACTTTTTTTTAAGATATATAGGTATTTTTAAGAAAATGGAGGACCACTCTTATTTTTTACCAGAATGAAACCAAATCTAACCTCTCCCTCATGATCATCTATGAATGCATATATGTATGTATATTACTGATAATCACGGTTGGAAACACACTTTTGCGTAGCAGATAATGCACGGCGCGAGCTTCCTCTCGTGCTTATTCGGTTTGCAAACTTGTATGATTCCCGCTTAAGAGTGAACCCGACGCTGCAACAGCATGACGCAGTTAACCAGGAAGCTCAAATACAAGTTCTTCTGTATTTATAAAGCAAAGAAATTTCTTTTGTATCCACTTTTTATCCACAATAAATGTGAAGCCGAATAAATTAGTAATTTTTCAATTTTAATTTGAACTTTTTTTACTCCATTTGTAAAAGATTCTGCATTTAAAATATTACAAGTTTAAGATTCTGGTCTTTAATTACTATTAATGCTTTGCGGAAAATATTCAACCTTTTTTTTGGAAACTTTAACTAATACGTAGAAAATTAACTTGTTGTCTAAATTGAGCGTTTTGATGTTTGATAAGTGAACTGAAATCTTTTTTGGATCAGAGTGCAACTGTTTTTATGTTTTTAAAAATTTGTTTTTGTATTTCAAAAGTTCAGCTATCTTAGTAGAAACTACATCTTTCGTAGATGAAAATGCAACTTTTTAGTTATAAATTCAACAAATTTGTTAAAAAAGCAAGCTTTCGGTTGAAAATTAAACTGTTTTGTCGAAAACTTACTTGCTAAAAATTTACATTTTGTTGCTGAAAAGTCCACTGAAATATTTGTTAAATATTGGTTTAATTGAAAATTCAACAATTTTGTTACATACTCACCTTTTGCAGTCGAAAACGCACATGTTTTGTTAATAATTCTAGTATTTCATAGAAAATCCACTTGTTTCAAATTCATATTTTGATGCTAAGAAGTCACCTAAAAATTTTTTTAACAATTTTCTTAACAAATAATCCCTTTCGGTTTAAAAACTGAACTGTTTTGTTAAAAATTCGTCCTTTCTCGTTAGAAATTCAAGTCTCTTCGTGGGAAAATAAATACCTTTTTGACATTTTTTTTAAATAGAGGTTTATATGCCTGGATAAAATTGATCCATTTGGTTAAAAAGTCATTTTTTATGGAAGAAAAGTCAGTTTTTGATTAACATGAAAAAGTAATTTAAAAAATTCTTATTTCGTATCTTAAATATTTTCTGATTCTGTTTATAAGAGATTCGAACATTTACTTTTCTTAAAAACGTATTTAACTGTTTTAAACGAAGCGAGATTGGACAAAAGTTAAACATTGCCTAATTTATCTGCTGACGCCATTATTGTTTAATTATGCATGACTAATTTGTCAGTCCAAATCAGCACTAATTAGGAGAAGAAGAAATAATATATTTTTCATTATTCTATCACCATAAACATAGTTAATAGAAAAGAAAACACCATAAATACAACATCGCCAGTAAATAATTTCTGTATTTAAAAAAAAATTCATCAGCAAGACTCAACAGGAAAACATACTTTTTTTAATCTCAAGGATATTTGCGAACGCATCCTACGAACCCCTCATTTTGGAAGCATTACTTGAAGGTTCAGCTCCAGAACTATTAAAATAATTCGCAAGAACTTTATTATAGGAATCATAATCATCACGAACAGGATAATATTTATGATAAAGTTCTAGAGCTTTAAACTCTTTTTTTCGTTCCTCAGGAATGGCTTCTTCTTTAATCACCAAAGGTCTTATCGGAGAATGTTTACGCGCACTTAAGCGTTGGGTACATGGCTCGTTCAAGGCCTGCTTTTTAAGTAAAGCGTTATAATACTTTTCGTTTTTGTTAAAATTGTTATATTTATTTTTTAGTTTGCGTTGCTTCTCTGGCATATTTATTTCTGTTTCTTCTGGGATACTTTCTCCTTGTATTCCAGTGGTACTTAATTGGTAACTTAAATCTGTAACATCAGGGTTTGATTCTTGCCGCGTCTGTCCTAGGTTGTAATAATGCGCAAGATTTTTTAGCAAAGCCCTATCCTGTTTCGTAGGAGCTAGGCGTCTAGATGTGGCAAACTGAGTGATTTTAGCGTCTTCATCATCATTAGAAGAATGCTTTTTTTTAGTTATGATTTTTCTTAGATTTGATGTTTCTGTGACAAAAAATAATAATAAAACTTATTGTATCAGAAACGAACTTTTCATAATTTTACCGTGACTCTACAAGTGCCAAGTTTTAAGAAAAGGATTATTAATATAAGTACCATTTTCGTTGAAAAAAAGCAGGATGGTGAGGACAAGAGCACTGAAAAGGAACCTCATTTTCTACGAAGATAAAACTGACTCTTGGAATTTCGTAGGTGGCAACTTATGAATCAGGAATCCACTCCTATATATATATATATATATATATATATGGACACTTGCCGTTTGACGTATACATGTAAATAAAGGAGGCGAGAATAATTAGGACTGTTTACTCCTAATAATGTTTTATTTATTTTTCTTAAAATTTATCACAATCTTCCAATATTACGCTGAAATACCCAGGATTTCAATGTTCTATGTTATTACTTGAGAGCCGACGAGTTAATAAATTAGTATTTGTGTAGCAAATACTACATTATAGCAAATATGGATATTAGATTTCGACAAACTGATGTAAAGTTTCATTACCACATTTTTTAAATATTCATATGTTTTTCGAGAATTTAGTTTTTGCAAACGCATTTCACGCATTTATGAAAGTTCATTTTGTGCGCGTGAACCGTTTTCGGTGGATTTTACAGCATGTTGAAGCATATTTTGAAAATCGTTATGCTGATATGGAGACAATGATTACTTAAAAATTAAGCAAAATGAGAAATAATGTTTAATGCTACACGTTAAAATAAATATTTTACCTGTTTACATACTTTAAAAGTTTCTGGGCCGTTCAGCATTTGTTTAAAAGAAGACTCTAATGAAACTGTCAGAGTCAAGAATATCCAAAAACACGTGCAAATGTTGGATTATAATGAATTAATATTCACTTCTTTTTTATGAAAATTGCTCCAATAATTTCGGGATACAACTTGGCGACATATATTCATGTGGATGAGGGCATTGCGGTCAATGATAAGCTCAGCTTATTGTGATACGAAATAATACGACCAATTCCACCGTCTTCAGTAGACATCGGAGCCCACTGTTGCGCGACATGAGCTCGTCCTCGTGCTTATTCACATGTGTTTCCCGCTTCGAGTGAACTGTCAGACCGTGGTGACGCATATACACAGGCAGGCCGTAGGGGGAACCTTAATCAGAGTTTTACTGCAGTTTTATAAATAAGGAGGGTGTTTTATCATATTATTATGCAGAGATATTTGAGACTAAAAAATTACTAAAAATGCAAATTGCACAAATAATGCAGAGAGGAATCTAAATCTCGACCTAGAACTTGCTGTATTTTTAATTAAAGGAGTATGACATGTTTTTTGCAATAATTATTCTACTTAAACTCTATTTATAAAACATTCTGTATTAAAAATTTTACTGGATTGAAATCCTGGATTTAATATCATAAAAGTCAGACAAAATTTATTATGAAATTTTTCCAACTGAAGTTCTGTGGCTACCCAAAAATAATATTTTTGTTAATAATTTGCTTGCCTTCTATCTTTATTCCTATTAACTTTTTGCAGCTGCTTATTCCTAAAAATGTAGAAAAGGCATATTTTGGTGCACAAAATTCAACACAAGTATTTCTTGGATACAAATTTAAGAATTTCGTTGAAAATTCGTGTTTTTTGTTAAAAAATGCATCTGTTTTAATAGAAGTTTCATCTTGTTTTGTGAAAAAGCAATCTTCTTTGATTGAATTAATTTAATCCTTTTTAGATAAGATTCATACTATTATAGTATCTGTTGCATGTTGACTTTTTTATTCTAAAATTCAACTACCTGGGAAAAATTAACACTCTGCTCGAAATTCATTTTTTTGTTGAATCTTTATCTCGGTGGTTGAAAATATAACTGGTTTTTAAAATTTTCTTCTTTTTTGATTAAAATAAATGAAAACGTATGTAAAATTTCCAGTTATTGTTAAAAATTGGTATTTTTCAGTTAAAAATTTATACTTTTTGATAGAAAACTGATCTTAATTTGAAATGCCTTGCTTTTAAAGAAAACGCTTCTTTTTGCATTGGAGTTTAACAATTCATTTAACTATTGTGTTTTTTCGACTAAAATATTTTTATTTGTTAAGAATTTTTTTTGTTAAATTAATTTTCTGCACTGAAAATTTAACTATTTGTCTCTTGGTTGAACTACTTTATTATTGCTTGAAAACCAATTGTTTTTAGTTGAAAATTCAAGAATGAAACTATTAATATATGAACATTGTTGGAAATTCTCCGTTCTTTGTGTAAAATTAATATTCTTGATTAAAACTTTAATTACGTGATTAAAAGTTAAACTCTTTTATCTAAAATTAATTTTAATATTTGAAGATCCATCTCTGTGTTTTAAAGTTCAACTATTTTTTAAGAAATTCGTTAACTTATAGTTTAAAATTGCTTTTGGAAACTTTGATTGAAATTTTATTGAACCATTAGTTATACAAATTAGAGTTCCCCAGCTCTCGCAACATGAGCTTGATTTATTTCTCTTTTTGTTAACGGGTGCCAGAATGTTGTGAGTCATGCTCAGCGCACGTGCCGAGAGTTTAGACCCGCCTGTGGAAAGTTCCACATTTTGTATATAAATGACTGTTTAATATTTTTATGTATATACGGATTTATGAATATGTATATAGGGTGTCCCAGAACCCAAACAACTCCGTGCACTATGTAATAATGCACACAAAAAAACGAAAATGTCCTCTAGCAAAAAGTATTACAAAGCTCATTTAAGGCACAAAAGGGCTTCACAGCTTCGCATAACTTATATGAATGTGAATAATTAAAAGTTTGTCATAAGGGCAACCGCAAGATTTCGCCGGGATCGGGTGCTAATCTGAAAAATTCCTCCCGATCCCAGCGAAATCGCGGTGAAATTTTAGCCATAACCACATCTGACGACCGTGAGATAGGTGATTACAGTCTGTGACGGAATCATTACGATAATCCGGGAAAATTTTCGTGCACCCTGATCACACGGAGCGACCCAAGGAAGAGCGCCTTCTGCGTCCTTGCAAGGGCTCTATACCTCTCTTTCTTTTCATTTTCCTTGGCTATGATTTTTTTCAGCTGGTGCTGAAAATTCGATAACGAGCATGGTTCGTTTCGCGAAGTCAAGGAGACCAATGTCAGGCCTCGAGTGTGCAACATAAACAATTGTCGAGACTATAAAGTTCGAGCATATGCGGCACTTCTCATTCTGGACAATTGACTCTATTTCCCTAGGTGCTTTTAGCGGAGCGATATTAAGGTTAATGCCGTAAGAGTGACAGAGGTGATGTAAGGGCATGCGCAAGAGAATCTACAGTTTTTCGCCGACCCATAGAGCACTGAGGCATCAATAGAAGAAAACACTGCTGGTAGACAATCTTATCGGTAAGCCAAGAGACATAAACTGCAGTTGACTAAACGGATATAACATCGAAACTGGTTTTCGGAACGCAAAAGGCATCAAAATTGCATAAAAAACAAAGAGATCCTTTAATGTGCACCTAGCTACATAGGGACACAGACAAAAATTGAGTTAAAAAATGTTGCAGGTAATCATAAGTCGTGGTAAAGTCAGCTAGGGTAAGGGGAACGTCGCTCAGGGTAACTAATAATTGGGTAAAGTATAGTTGACTTTACCCTGGAGGAGGGTAATATACACGCAAAGTGTCACATGCTGACTTTATATTAAAATAAGCGCTTATAAAACTTGAATTATGACATACTTACGCCTACAAAATTCTCCAGAAAGATGATACATGAAATTAATTGTCAAATTGATCACCAAATTGTTGACTCAGAACGCATTATTCGCCAGAATAATTTTGACAGCAGACACAGGATTTAAAATTCGCGATGGCTTCTAAAGTTAGAACGTGCGTTGAAAAAAAACAAAGTAAAGTTTCGTCTTGGGAATTGTCGAAGATAATTGTCACAGCGGAAACTTTTCGTTAAATCTTTAGCATAAATTATTTTACATTTAAATATAGGAATTCACGATGTGCTTGAACAATATTACTTCCCCGACCTATTTCCTGTTTCAATTCTGCTAGCAAAATTAAATTTTTAAACGGTATGTTAAATAAATATTATAACTTAAATAGAAAACTGTGATTTAAACTTCTGAGGAATTGCAGCCATAAATTGTAAGTGAAATAGTTTCCAAATTGTTTTTAAGGAAGGTTCTCAAGGCATCTACGGCTTTGATAATTACATTCTCATTAACAAACTCGCGCTTCGCGGTGGATGATTTGTATGCAATTTCAAAACTTATCAAATTTGTATGCAATCGTAAAACTTTATCAAGATAGTTTGTAAATCTTGTTTGCATCTATTAAGAACAACGTTGTAAACTTACGCTTTTGTTGAAAACCAAAATTGCATATTTTTGAAAATGATCCAACTTTTTAAAATTTTGTGTAATTAAGAAGTTCAATGAGCACAGTTTTAAAGTAAATATATTTTACACCTAGTAAACATTTCGATTGATATTTCTTAACCTAATAAAAAATTTTTTTTCTTTTTTTGAAAATTTTGAAGAAGCTATTTATTAGTTTTTTATTTATAATATAATAATAGTGAAATGGATTTTTTCAAAAGTTTCATTAATTTATGAAAATTATAGCTTATAAATTAAAATTTATATTTATAGTTCCTCTTCATCTTCGGCGTCACTCCCGCTATCCAATTCGATGATTCTCCT
>JAAAKG020178993.1:0-52370 GCA_010014905.2 Druon quercuslanigerum
CCTTCTTCCTATTCCTTAACACACCTCCCACACCCTTTTTGGTGGTGGGAGGGGGACCTACAGTTTAAGGTGGGTTCACTATGCAAAATCTTAACATTATCTCATTCAAAGTCATGATCAACATCAACAAATTCCCTTGTATGTCTGGCAAGAACACTCTTATAACAGCCTCCTAAACGAACATCACTTTTGTGTTCCTCTATCTGAGTATTAAGAAGTCTGTCAGACTGTCACACGTAATTCATCTTAGAGATCCTGCAAGTGATCTTGTAGACAATACCACCTTCTTCAAAATTATGCAAAGGGTCTTCGCAAAAATTATTTACTGAATCCATTTTAAATGGTATACGGAAAATAGTATGAGTTTTGAACTTTTTTAAGATAAGTTTAATAGTTTTAGAAATTTTACCAAAAAATGGAAGAACAAAAGTATTAAATAAACTATATTCCTTTAACACTTTCTGATTATCTGTGGGAAAAATATAACTCAGCTTGTTTTTGATTTGTTGAATTGTAATTAAAATATGTTTCTCAATTAACTTTGTGGGTAATTATTCAGAAAAAGGATATTCTTAACAATATTTACATTTATTGTGTGAAATGAAAGGTGGGACAAACCTACAGCTCTGTCAACTAAATTCTTAATTACTTCAATGTTGTGTTGAAAAGGATGAGGAGAGAAGAAAATTAAAATTCTGCCTGAATATGTACTTTTCCTATACCAATTGGTATTAATATTACCATCCCGACCCTTAATCGCTTCTATGTCCAAAAAACTGATTCTATTATTCTGCTCTATTTCATGAGTAAATTGAAGCTTTGGATGAAAACTATTAAAAGCATCAATGACCATCTGCAACTTGTCCACAGTAAGACACAATAAGGTATCGTCGACATACTAGAAATATAAAGGCCAAAAAAAACTAATTTCCTAAGGAAAAAGCCTCTAAAGCTTCCATTTCTATTTCTGCTAAAATTGGAGAAATGACTGAACCTATGGGAGTAAAAAACTTTTGCCTATAAAAAGATCCATTACATTTGAAATAAGTTGAGATCATGATAAAAACTGTGCCTGTTCAACTAAATCAAGGGATATACTCGTAAACATAGCAATAACATTTAAAGAAATCATTACATAATCATCCGGAACCGTTTTTTGAATAATAATTTTTTGAAATTCCCAGCTTTTTTACATTATATTCAGAAGTTGTGATAGAGTCTTTGAGAATCAAATTAAAATTTTGTTCTAAAAATTTAGTTGGAGAATTAATAGTTGAAATAACCATTCTCAGTGAATAGCCATCTTTTTGAATCTTTCTCAAACCATGACATCTGGCAAGAACTGTGTCTTCAGTATTAATATCGGTCTATCTTATATCCTTTCCCAGAAGTCCTTTCTTTCTCCATTTGTCAATCATCTTAAAAGTGTATCTTTTTAACTTTTTTAACGGATCCTCATGTAATAATTCAAAACTTCCATTATTAGAAAGAACATTCTCCATATCCCTAACATAATCTTATTTTTTCATACAAACAGTAATACTGCCTTTATCAACACTCATGCAAACTATATCAGGGTTGTTTCCTCTTTTTTATTTTTATCTAAAATTTTTGTTTAAACGTTTTATGTATGTAGTTATAAACACATTATTAACTATTATTATAAATTATTCGAACAAATGAAACTACTATTCCAGACTAATGGCAAAGGATTTATTTATATCGCAAAATTAATTATTTATTAATTTGTTAATAACCATATGTATATTAACAATAACTAATGTATCAGGCGTATTTTTTTCTGTAGAAGAAAATTCTGGTTGTATTTTTTTGAAACGACTTAATTTAGCAATTATTTGTTTAAACAAATTAATTTTGCAAAATAAATGGCAAATTTGAATTCGGCGATGCCTCGAACCCCTTAAAAAGGATTAAAAGATATCATTATTGTTTATAACTTTTTTCTCCTGAAGTAAGTCTACATAATTGTAATGCAAACAGTTCATAATACATAACGAATTTCTTTTTTATTCATAATTGTAGATATAAATACATTGTTTATCAAATTTCTTATTCTTTATAGCAATTGTCCTCTGAAGTGATGTTCCATTGTTATAATGCATATATTTTCTAATACGTGCGGTAGAAATTTATGTTGTACATCACACATTGAAATAAAACGTTTAAACAAATCATTATAATTTATCGCAATTTTGGCCAACAATATTTTTACAAAAATAAGTGAACGTATACTACAAATAATTATTCATAAGCGAAGACGTGGATGGACATTTGAGTGAAACCAAGGGTTTCAGCCGGGACTATGAAATTATTGTGAATTGCGGGTTATTCAGAAATTCCACTACTCCTAGAAACTTGTGTTTTTTTTGGACAACCATCTAGACAAGACTAGACTAAACAGCATAACTAAATAACAACTAAAAGCCGTAAACTGAAAACCTTAGAAGCCTTCCCCGCCGCACCGCACCCACGCAGCAGCCTCTGCCCGCAACGAAGATAAAGCCTCTTCTTACAGTAGCCTCCCGTCTAAAATATTGTAACGCAAGCAAATAAATTCCCCAAAGAAATACCTGTACCGCATATTGCGTTCCTGAGCATATACTAATAGTCAACTACAATCATGCTCTTTAGGCCTCTGTGCTGGGGCTTCTTGAGCAGGTGGAGGGTGGAACTACTACATTTTCCGAAAACACTAATTGCCCCCTACAATGTAGTACATACCTCATTGCGTTCCTGGGTAATTCTTATGAAATCTCGAAATTACCATTGTTTTTTTTTTAAATAATTTTAGAATTCTACGAGGTTATATTAACTTACAAATTATGAAGTAAAACTTATATTGCAGCTTGAACATGACTGAAAGAATACTTATATCAAGCAGCTTGAACATGACTGAAAGAATACTTATATCAATACTTTTCCTTATCGTTCTAGGAATCACAGTTCAATTGAAACAATAAACTCTCAATATGAAATTACAAAAAATATTTTTCTTCTTTAGAAATTTTTTAAATCTTTCAGTGAGATTCGTGAACATTGTTTTGAACAAAGTTCAGAAAATTATAACCTATAAATTTAGTATAAGATAGCTCTCAAGAATCAGTTTTACATTACAATGTCTTCTCATTGATTCTAACCCGAAATACTCACAAATTTAGCTGATTTATTTTCTTTACCAAATAACATCCTCTTCTGATCAGTTTTGGGGGTTGAATCTTCTGTAAAATGTCCGTCCAGGGATACAATTATTTATCCTTGCGCGTAGGCCATCTCCAGGATTTGATTCTTTTTTCCATACATTTTACCAAAGCAGCATCTGCAGAAATTGACGTTATTTTTCCGGGATAAATTTCTTCATTCCACTTGATGAGAACATGATCATCTATATCGTAGGTTACATCATTAAGGAAGTCGTCACCAATGGATAAATTCTTCAAAGGTTGTTTACCACGAGAGCGCGTTTGCATTTTGTTTGATTTTGTTGAAGAACAGTTATTTTTTGAACATGAGTAGTATCCAAGGTGAAAATTACTACATTTTGCCACACATTTATAGCAAGAAAGGCTTCTAAACTCTAATTTATTACCGGTAAATTTAAATTTACTTATTTTTAGAGTTCCGCGGAATGCTGTGATAGTGTCTGATTGCTTGACTACAGCTTTGGCGGCAGTTCTTTTTAATGTACCATCTACGCCGTCAGGTGCACCTTTGCCATGGCCTGGTTCTGAATAGTTCCATAAAAAGAATGTTGTCCCGGGAAATAAATCATTTATGTAGTGAGATACAATATGGAATATGAACTTATGTTTGTATTGATTCACAGGGCTATTACTCAAAATATGAATTCTATCGATATTCGAATTTTTGAACTTAATCCATTCAAAAATTGGTATCAAGTGAGCCCACACGGCCATAGAGTCGTGTCTATTATTCTCAGATAGAGAGCAAAAGGTGTGTGGTATAACAGCGTCATCTTCACGTAAATATAAAACACCTGTAGGAAATGTAATTTGTTTTCTTGCCCCACCAAAATGGACTGCTTGTATCTCTTCGTTATATTTAGAACAATAATTTTCACTAAAGTCGATATGAATGAGAACTTCTCTAAAATAGTTTGATATTGATGAGCTATCGTGGCGACGTGTTGCAAAAATGAAGGTAATGTTTCTTCTAATTTTTGTACTAGTTCTCTAATTGGTACCTTCATCTAATTTTTCCCAGGTTTAAGCACAGTCTTCATTTTGTCATCTTTTACATAAGAAGTAGTTTCATAAATCCACTGATGGAATGTAACTATTCGTTTCTGTTGTGGTAGGTTATACTCTATAATTTTATGCTGACATCCTTCACAAGCTGGAGTCAGACATTTTGTTGAATTGACCGCACATGTTATCGTAGACAAAAATTTTGTCAAGTTGCAGCTTGGTAGCGCTTTATTTTCATGCCACTTCATAATCATTAGTTGCATATTTGCATGGATCATACATTGGCAGGTATTTCGGTCTTTGATGTTCGCCCAAGTCACCTAGAAAGGTCGAAATCTGCAGAATGTAGCTAGGCTCACTTCATAGTCGACGGTAGCCAGAAATTTTTTGTGCAAATTTTTCATTGTGTCACCCAATAAACGTTTTTGTTTTACAGTTCCTTTCGTTCTGATAATAACCTTTCTTACCTGGACACATCCTGGAATTTTCATCTTTTTCTAAAAAATCGGCAACGTCTTGTTTAACTTTCATTTGTTAGGCATTTACTTTTCTACATCAACTCTTTTTGTATGTCTCATGTTTAAAAAATGGTTTTGCTAGACTAGTATCTTGCATTTTTTTAGAAGATCTGGTTTTAAAATTTCGTAGTATTTTCTCTTATCACAATGTTTATTTGATTGGGTGTAACTATTTTGTAGTTGTTTGGTAATAACTTCTGAGAAAATGAGCTTTTTTTGACAATTTCCGGTACTTGAACATTCTTCAATAGTGCTGACACTTTAGCTTCAGAAGACGACAAAACTTTTTTAGTTTGCCGCTGACATCTCTTCCGAAATTTCTCTTTCTTACGAGTTTCTTCTTTTCATTTTTTTCTAATTTGGCAATTTTAACGTATTGCAGTGCTCGACGCTTTCTTAGTTGCTTCCTTCTTTGAATAACTACCATGCTTTGACGCTGAGTATTGTTTTGATGAACAGTTTCTGTAAAATTCTTACGTCTTTTAGCTTTTCGGTCTCTATAGTTTTGACTATTTTTTTCCCATTTTTCCTTGTGATTTTTTTTTCTCTCTATAACTCATGGTAGCTATAGATTTAACTTGGCCTTTTTGTTTTTTCTTCAGATATTTAGCTCTTTCTTTCTCACGAAGATTTTCTAACTTTGCTGGATCAGACTTCATTTTCTCTCGACGATTTTTATCGTATTCTTTCTTCTTTAATTTCGCTTCAGCATCAGACAGCTTCTTACTTTTTACCATTGTTTGGCTCTGAAATAAGGCAAAATGGTAATTAAAAAGTTTCTGTAAGCAAAGATATACGAAAACCGAGTCGATCTAGCCTGAAAGTCATTACCTCATAATTCATCATCCCCTCACTTTTAATCAAAGTGAGGAAATGACGGTGAGGGAATGACAAAACAATACATAACCTAAAAAAATCTCGCAACATAACCTTTCGTTACCAGCTAGCTTTTCGCTACACTTTCTACCTCTAAAAACATACTTTACTACGTCATCGAAATTGAAATATTATAATTGCCTTTTTTTATTCTAAACTGTGATGGAATGATTTAATAAAATGTAATCTTTAAAATATTACAATAATATCTTCTTCCAACAATTACTCTAACAAACTTAAAGTCAATTCGCTATTCCGAACAAGTAACCGTACTGCCAACTGTCAAAAACTAATGAGTGTTACCAAAGTCCTCAAAAATATACCTACTTATCGACTGTTGGTAATGCTGTGAGGGAATGATTACTTTTCATGGGACAAATGTTGAGTTAACATTAGACAAGGTGTTGATGACTTATGATCTTAAATTCATAGAAATTTTGAAAATTTATTGTATTTACAATAGACAAGTCATAGTTGCAAGCAGATTTTTAAGAACTTCTCAATGAAAACTTTAGACAATGTTCTAATCTGGAGGTTGGGACATCGTGAGGGAATGATTTTCAGAGTACTATATATTTATTATTTCCTACAAATGCCTGTACAATCCCAAAGTTATTACCAACATTCTTAGCCTTGATGATAATCTTTCGAAATAAAAACATCCTAAGTCGGTTGGGTTTATTCTAAAAACTGCTAGGACAGGAGTTTCGAGATTTCATGAGAATTACCCTCCTACACAACAGGTGATTATTGAATTAATTTGCCTCTGAAAGTCCGATTTTATCGCACCTTTGACCGACTTGACACTGGCACAGGGGCAGTTTTTTAATCATGTACTTTTCAGCTTTTATCTCCACAAACTTTTATCACGTTCCCTTATTAACTTCGAAAAAATGCACAATTTTAAAATTAACAATGTTTGATAGTCAAATCTCTCAGGCAAAGAATTTGTAGACAAACTTCTTATTTTGTTTATCTAATTTGCTTATAAAAATTACAATTGGTAATACTCATCAAAATTTCGCAGTAAAGCCTCTTCAGTAACGTATTTTTTGGCAGACCTGCGTTTAAAACAAATATTCTGCATGAAAATGCCAAAATTTTCTTTTGTTAATCTAATTTGTTTATGAAAAAGTTGAGCCTCTCTGTTATTAATGGGAATATACAACATCTAGTAGCATATTAAGAAATTAAACTAAAAATAAGTGTTCATCTTTACCAAAAATCGCGAATCTATGCATTTTTTTATAGTAATTTATATCAATAATAGTGTTCTGCATTTTAGACAGCTTCACAATTTTCTGTTGCACCAGAGGTAAACTATATCGGTTTTAGTAAACAAACAATTGTTTACGTCATTGAACCAGTCAGAATAGTCCATAGTTAAATTTTTCACTTAATTTATTCATAGAAAATAAGCTTTTTATTATTCAAATTATTCGTATTCTGTTACCGCCCCTGAATTCAGAATTTAAGCAGTTTCTGATATTTGACAGTTCCTGATGACTAAAAAGAATACCTAAAAAATTACCCATTTTGTCAGACTTTTTGATTAATAAATAAATAGGAATAAAGCTAAATTATAAAATATTTATTTTATATTTTGATCTACTTTCCCCACAAAAACGAAAACTATTACAAAAATCATTGTGAAGGACGAAAAAAATACTGTATTCACGTAAAAATTTCCATAAATCCTTTTCCTGTATTGAAAATTATGATTCATTGCACAATTTGCTACTAACAAAGCTGCACGAAACATGTTTCAAAATTAAGCTAGAGAGTTGTGAAAAAGGAATTATATCTGGATTATGTCAAGGGACAGAGCGCAATATTTGTGTGAGAAAGGAGAGCAAGGAAGTCAGGAACTTAAGCGAGAATAAGATGCGGTTGCATGTAGGATTCTAATAGGTTCTGGCTTTCTAGAGAGAAGAGGTTGTGTGAATTGTGCAAGAAGGGGGATGCAAAAGTAGAGCACTGGTTGGAGGAGTGTGAAGAGGTGGAAAGAAGTGCGATAAACATGGATGTATTGTAGCATGAAGGGGGGGGGGGAGAAGGACAGTGGCAGGGGTGAAGGGGGTGTTGGGTAAGATGGAGAAGAAGAGAAGGAAGGAGGAAGAGGAATAGAGAATAGAAGATTGTATATAGGAGAGGAAGTAGATGTAAGAAAATTGTAAATAATGTAAATAGTAGATAAGTATTAGGTGTTAGTCGCAGAGGCAGAGGCTGGCAATGCTAGGCAAATCAAGAAAGTAGCGACATGCGTGCGAGGCGGGACGAAGCGAGGAAGGTTAGGTTATAAAAGCGAGTGGCTTAGAGATAAGTTGTGGATAAATGTTAGTTTTTAAGAAGTAGTTTTGATATACATCTTCAACGTATAAAAGTTTTTTAACTGTCACCTCGACGAGCCTTGCTTCTTCCGGTCATTTTTATTTATAATCGGCCATTTCAAATTCGATTCCGAAACTTGTCGGGCTTAATATATAGGTTCAAGTAGAATTTTCTCGTAGGGTGCTTATAAACTAATAATTTATCAGTCTCTCTTATGATCAAATCACGAATTTGTAATGGTAAAAATAGATAGGTTCACACTAATTCAATATTAATAAACCATTATTTTGATATGAATGAAACAGTTAATCCACAATTGATTATGTTGTAATAATAACGATAAATGGTTAATGTGGTGTATTGGTCTTGACAATCGACTTATTCTTCAAGTTCTATAATATGTGTAGAGTAATTATAATCAATTTTTATTATTTTAATGTCGGGGAAAAGATATTAATAGTCTCACCTTAGGTACTCCATAGTTAAGCCAAAATGTAGCATTAGTAGTAGTATTGAGAAGTTGTAATGCAGGGAATTGGAGAGATAGGAGTGGAGAACTATTAAACGCACGCGAACGAGCAGAAGCCAGAGTGAGAGACTCGAGACGAGCTATGGTGTGTGGGCCCAAAAACGAGATGGTGGGGCGAACTCGCGAACAGGACACCCCCTCTCTACGCGCAAGCGCAAGGGAGGGGGGCGATGAAGCGAGGCGAGCTTTGGCACGCACCGCGTGCGTTGTGCATAAAGACACGCGTTCGTGCCACTATCGTCATTCGACCTTCACCAGGCACACCTCACGGAACAACTTGGAATATGCTCTCTGATTTCACAAGTAAAAGTCACGAACATTACACCATCAGCGTTCTCTCCTTCTCTATCACTCTCGATCTACCTAGGGAGTTGATAGGAGAAAAATACATCATCCAGATTGGAAATTTTCGTTGGAAATTATTTTGTTGCCTTCAAACATGTAAACCTCTGCTCTTTTCAGAGTAAATTTTGAGTTGTTGAACACCACCTTGAGCTTCGACCCATGGTCTACTCGTTAATATTTCTGTTAGTAATTCCGCTTCCCAGGGCGTCATTCTAACAGTATATTAAGTGAGAAAACTCATGGCCTGGTGCCTGCATCCAAGTTGAATACCGGCTTGGGTTTCTGCCCTTGGACTAATCGTTAATATTTCTGTTAGTAATGCCCCTTCCAAGGGCTTCATTCTAACTGAATGTTCAGCTAGGAAACTCATGACCCAGTGCCTAGATCAAATTTGAAGTCCACCTTGGACCTCTGTTTCTGGTCACCAAAATCTTCAGACCCGGACCGTCATAAAACGTCGGCAGCAAGAAATAGAGGCTTACAGGGAACTATCATACTCGACTACAACAATTAGAGACGTATGTCAACGATCGGATAGCGGATCTCCGGTTATCTTCCGTCCGAGCCCTACGTCGCCAAGGAGGAAACGGCTGTGCCCGACACTCGACGTGGCGTCACCAGTTACAAGCCAACCTCCATCCTCACAGGACCTCAGGACCTCCCACGTTCCATTTCCAAAACCCAAACGCCGTTTGAGGTTCCTTCCGGAGGGATTGGCCTACCCAGGGGACCTGGACGGGCACCCCGACATAATCCAAGATCGGGAGGTGTTTAAGTATAAAATACAGAAATTCCTACAGGGCATGCTGACTCCATCCACGTCACCAAGAACTTGAGCTCGGGATTATGCGAAATTCGAATCCTTGGGAATTATTTAAGAAACCCGCAGGAAGGAAGATTTACCAGCAACCACTGGCGAGTCAATGAATCTAGTCCAAAGGTATGAAAGAGTTGGACGCTTGGTTTCTTCGTAACCAGGGTTGTACATACGTTAAACCACCAGAGGATGAAAGGGATCAAGAAAAGGAGACATCCCAATATCTCATGGAATGGTTTACATTTTATTAAACTAACTATTCGGGGATCATATTAGTTATAAGAAAATTCTGTAAAAATGGAAGTGTAAGAAAGTCAATTTTATGTTAACTATCAGAAATAAACAGTCCGCTTTCCCTTTAAATTTTGTGTTAATGAGTGAGTAATAGAGCGAATAATTACACTAGGAAATATTAGTTCAGAATAATTTATTTTAAGAAAATGACTGTTAATCCTTAAGCAACAACATTCTACTATTTATTTTCTTGCGAAATTTTCTAAAGAAATTTAAAACTTCTTTAAATTCACTCATAAATGTTTCTGAATAATGGGACCTGAAGTGCGCTTTTCGTAGAAAACGGGTGTTCAGATGGGGTGGTGTTAAAGTTCGGGGATTTGTGAGAATATGATGAGGTGGACATGAATGTCGAAGTGTGAGAAAAAAGTAGTGGGTGGTGCGTTGATATCATGCACGTGAAGGTGTTGATACTTATGGGGGTATTGGGTGGTAGCAGAAAGAAAAACATTCTTCGGAAACCATTGATTTCTATTTACTAAGACAGATTACATTATGTTAACAAGATTTAACGATGTAGCTTCGAGAAACCTAGGTCTCGTATCCGTCTATAGGTTTCCCAACGAGACAGCGGTGAATGCGTTTGGTGATAGAAAGGGAAGGCAATGACTTGTGGTTTGAATCTAGGGCTATTAACCAGATGTAGGGTTTTTTAAGGGTGCTGGTATCCAGCTCGAAAATAAGTGACGTTCCGTGCCGATGCGCGCCCTTATATAGCGGATTCCGCGTGGGCGTTTCGGGTGAGTCTCGCGGATAGGGTAGAAAATCGGTGGAGGGAGATGCGCGAGTCGAACTTAGCTAGCGCTCTACTCGCCCTGTCGCCTTGCTGACCTCATGGCTGAGGTTGCTTCTCTCTCTGTTTCTCTTACTCTAAGGTCTAATATTTAGTTATTAGAATTTAAGATGGTTAACTGGTGCGAATTTTCGATATTCAGGAGCTAAAAGAATTTGAGTATAGGCTAAATATAAATCTAATTTCGTAAATTGTAATCCTCCTTGAATTGACATAAAAAAATCTTCGATATGAGGTAGTGGATGCCTATCTATTTCTGAGAATGGATTTAATGTTATCTTGAAATCCCCGCAAAGGCGTATTGTATCATTTTCTCTCAGAATCGGTACAATCGGTGTTGCCCAATCACTGACACGAATCGGTACCAATATTTTTTCCTTTTTTACGTGATCCTTAATAGTATCTTCTACTTTAATTTTAATGCTACACGTAACGGTCTACTTTTTTCAATAAGGGCTGGGTTCCTTATTTTACTTTGAATTCTTAGTAGCCTTTATTAAAACAAACCAATTTGTCTGTAAATACTTGCTTATACTTATCCAAAATTTGATTTAGCCCCCATGGTACCGATTCTGTTTTGCGTTCACATTTTTTGCTTATCTTATCTAAGGCATGCATATTTTCTATTTGTTTTGGGGACAGGTGGCCATCGTTCAAAAGCTTTCAACCATTGTCGACCTATCAACGTTCCATATCTTTCTTTCAAAATATAAATGTCTAACAATCTAGAATCCTTTTTCATTCTACTCTTAAATTTGGTATTACTCAGTAATTTAATTTTTTTTTAATAACACCCGTAAGTCTTTTAATGATTTCTGCGAATCCGGACCCACTGAATTATTTTTCCCCAATCATTGAATCAGTTCATGTCGCTTTAACGAATGTACCCATCGCGGAGAACCGAAAAATTCTTTATTTCCATCGAGCAACATTTGATCTCGAAGATTAAAAAAAATTAAACTGTCTGATATCTCGAATTTCACTTTAACCGAAAATCCTATCTTCGTCGCTATTGTAATATATCCAACGTGGGGATAATAAGGGTAATGACCATTTGCTGACTTTTGCTGATTATAGAGTTCTCATTTTGTAGCATAATTTCATAATCATTTTTCAATCAGTTTATAAGCAAAATGAAGCGTATTATATGGGGCAGAATACGTCAAGTGTGTTCCTACCTAAAATTTTCTTTTGTCGCGTTGAAATTTGGCTGAATTGTAATCTTATTGGACCATTTAAATGTGTCGAACCATAGATCAGTTTATCAAACGCTTGTCAATATACAGGGGCATACACTTTAATCATACTTTTTTTCATTTGGATTTTTTTTTTGTAAATAATTTTCTGGTCAAATTGTGATTTTTACGCTCGAGGGTACCACATTCAATTTACGCAACCCCCGGGGAACGTATGCTGTTAGGTCCAACTTGCCTCTAAGCTTGCATTGAACTATCTTGACATGATTTTTTGTGCCTATGTATATTATATAATCATAGCGTGGTAAACTCAATCGCAAAAATTTTAATTTGACTGCATGATATCTGAAGGTGATAAAGCACCCGAAAAAGTGAAAAGTTAAGGCCCTTGTATATTGACAACCCGTTTTTAAATAGATCCATAGTTCGATGAATTAATATAGGTCCAATAGTACTATAATTCAGCTAAGTTTCAACCCGATAAAAAAAATAATTTTAGGTGGGAACACTTGGCGTATTCTGTCCCATATTTAAAATCCAGAAATTAAAAAATGAGAATAAAAACTGTTTTTTTGTAAAAGCGCTCTTACCATTTTTATAATTACATATTAAAAAATCTTCTGAGGAGAAAATCCTGCAAAAAAGTTTAGCAATATAATTGTTCATAATTTTTTGCATTTAAAAGTTATAATTTCACAAACTTTTTGACTTTAAATTTAATTTTTAACGATCCCTGCGTAAAAGTTTATTATTCAAGAATTTTTCTTAATCATAATTATGAATTTAAAAAAAAAACCGCAGATCGCAGATAGTATCTTTTGCAGCAGTATAGCCCTCCTTCCTAGGTTTGGGAAAAAAGGCCACTCTACCTTCTTTCCTTGCCGATGGCACATGTTTCAGAGCGATGCTTGCCCTAAATAACTTCGTCAGTGAAGGGATGACGATGATGATCTCAGTGAAGGCCTGAATTTAAACGTCAGAAGTGAGGAAAGGTCATTACTCAATGTAGGTGTTTTTTTTCTAAAGGCCGAAGTAAAGAAAGCAGAGATTAGCAAGGTAACTTTTACAGAAATGTAGCAGAACAGTCGTTATCAAAATATCAAACCTTTGATTTTCTTAAATCATCAGGGCTAAATGCAAGTACTCACGGTGTCATTGTTACGTGCCAGGAAGGTGTAATTTCCACCTTAGTATACCGCGACCGCATTTCATGTCAAGAAGTTTCCATACGGAAACTACGTATCTTTACAGACATAATACGGCCCAAAGAGTGCTTTATTAACAACATTGTCGCTCTTACGGTCTTGGCCGCGATCCTGCCAAATTTTCTGCAACTACAATTTTTGACACTCAAAGCCTGATATGTTTCTCTAAGTCTTCAAAAAACGAAATATATTCGTGATAGAATTCTCGGTTCGGGCCGACTACAACATCACTGCTACGGAGAAGGATAAGGAGGAGAGATATCAAAACCTCAACCGGGAGCTACATTTACTGTACCCAAATTATTCGGTTAAGTAATTGTTCTTTCGATCAGTGCTCTCGGAGATGCGAAACTATCACTGGTTCGTGACTTTAAAGATATACCAGCTTGCCAAAGATATTCCAAGATACTTACGATATGGATGCAGAAAGCTGTCATACGTGGGTTGCTTCGTGTCTTCAAAATAAACTAGGGTTTCGCCGGCCTGTCGTTGTGATTTTATCGTGCCCTGTGACCACCCATCTAACGGTCGCGAGACGTGGCCATAGGTGTAATTAACCGCGGTTCTACTGGAAACCAGTATCATTTTCAAAAGGCAGTTGCTCCCAGCGAGACCGTGTGTTGGTTATTGTGTGTGTGTGTGTGTGTGTTTCACTCGTCTTACACCGCATTTCATTTTATTAAATAAATATTTGTTTCAGCGAAAAAATGATGGGACTACTATTGTTTCTCTTAAGGTTGCCCAACAAGAGAAAAAAACTGTATAAACATTTTATATAAACGACGTGTGTATTCATTTATCAAAATAAAAAAAGTTGTCAGAATTGTATTTTTGTCCAGAAAATGAGATTTTCACCCACTGTGTGGCAGCTCAATCAATGGTTCAAGAAGAATGTGATTTTTCCAACCGATTATATTCTATGTTTTGAATTATGCGATTTTACAATCCGTTGAAGTTCGCAAAAAGAATGTTTACACTTAACAATTATGTACAACAATAAACATCTCTTTTCCAGACTTCCCCAAATATATGAAGAGTTTTATCACACGATCAACAATGCGGATCACGAAAAAGACCTTAAGTGGTGGTCCAATAATCACGGAGTAAATATGGCCATGAATTGGCCACAATTTGAGGTGAGTAAGTAAACTCATCGAAACAAAAATTATTTTGCATGTACACTGCTCTGCTTTTTTGTGTTGACCCTTCCCATTCCAAAATTTTAATCCTCATTGACAAGAAAGTCGAGGTCAATACTTTGTTTGCCTTATGCGATTTTTTTATACCCAATATTAAAGTTTGGTTATATTTTCTCTAATAAGTATTTTTAAATTAGAAATTTATGATCCTAAAACATTAAATTATTATGAGGTAAAAATTGGTAAATAGTCAGGGCCACTTTTGGATGAACAAAATTAATTTACTTCTTATAAATATTTCCATAGAATAAATATTCAACTCACAAGAATTGAAAAGACCACGTAATGTTAAATGATTATTTCCTAGTAATAGATACCTTTATTTTTTTCAATTTTATTAAACTTTCGCTCAATAAACCGAATAGTTAAGAATTTATAGAGATTAGAAGAATGCGTGCATGTGATTGTGTGTGTATTGCTATTATACAGGATTACACAGAGGAGTTCCGAGACATCACAAAGGGGTCGAAATCAAAGGAGGCCTTGCCAGCAGGTTCCATCACACTCATCAATCAACGGCCAGTAGGCGAGGATTCGCATGTAAACATTTTTTACGTTTACTTAAGTTGTTTAGAAAAATATAGGTCTTAATGCTTTTAATGGACTCAACTGACGAATAATATCCTTTGGTTCTCATAACTAGAGCGGATTTAAATTTATAAGAAACATGCATATTTAAACTGAAGATTGTTTGACGAAACTTTATTATTAATGCTTCATTATGAAGAAGCGTCGAGAAATAGGGGCTATCTAACTGTAATCATAAATCAAATAAAATCTTCTTTTTTCGTATATTTCGAAAAAGCTCTCAAAATCTTTCTTTTATGAACACAACTTAAGGCACAAATGTGGTTGCTCTTAAGGCAGGGATATTATATTTGAAGAATAGTGGTAACTATCGCATTTTTTAAATATTATTATAAGCGTCTTCGGCTCAATTCCCATCGGAATGTGCTCCTTATTTCTTTTAAGTGACCATATGCTGAATGTGGAACAGAAAAAAGCCCTGGAAAGTCTCATTTTCGGAGCTGATTTGATGAATATGTCCCAATCAGTAAGGTCTCATAACATTTTAGAGAAGTACGTCCAAAAACATATTTGGAAAATATCTTATTTTTACTCATCTTTACGGAATAAAAAAACCAATTAGAGGACACACAAACGATTCGTAGAACAGGGAAAAGCAATTACAGCCGAACTTCAATTGTAGCTCGGTTCAGGTTCTGACCTTGGGCTCCAATTGTGTAACTTTGAACGGAAACAGTCAGTGTCATATGAACTAATTCCGGTGGATTTTCCTGCGTCCAGAAATGAAAAAGAAACTTTGCTGTAAAACATATAAATAACTGTTTTTCCTGCTTACCTACTTAAAAATTTTGCGGACCATTCAAAGACAGCAGCATAGAAAAGCACATCACTATTTTATAGCCTTGCATGCATAAGCAAAACACCTTAAAAAACGCTTGTGACCACATGACAGTTTGAGATTACAAAACGTTGCAGTGGTATCTTTACGTACTGCACATGCATCGCGTCGGAAACGGGGTTAATTATCCTTGAATCGCTGATTAAAAAGTAAGCACTGCAGTCTCTCAGTCCTCCCAATACGATAGAAGAAAATGTTTCAAATCAAACGTAAGTAATCCCATCGGTCTAATCGGCTTCAAGCATCAGAGCCCCACTGCTGCTCGACGCGAGCCCGCTATCGTGTTTAGTCGCTATGCAAACGTGTAGGCTTTCCGCTTGAATGTGAGCTGACGAAACGTTGTGCCGCAGTTACCTAGCTAGGTCGTTAGGATACAGCGTTTATCGCTACTGTACTAAAGGCCCCTTTTGGCTCCGCTTTTGGCTCCTTTCACCTGAAACTGTGGCGCGGCGTCATTTCTCGGAAGGCTCTAATCAACGTGGTTGAAATTGACAGCTTAAATCTCTCTTAGGCCACGTTCTGAGAAAGCATCATGGTTCTCGGCAGGTGTAAAGCCAGAATGTAAGACAATTTTTAGCACCATATTGAAATCTGGGTTATCAGAGAAATAATTTTCTTTTTCAATTTTCTGAATATAAATACACTAGCACTCCGATTTGTGTAGTTATTCCGTCAGGCGGTTTAGATACAGCACTTTATCCGTAACCGCCGCGAATGCCGTAAATTCTCGGAACGCCTAAATCGGGTTTGCTGAAATCCGGGTTCGAGTGGAACATCTGCTCTGCTCATTGTTTGTACAGATCAGAAGAAAAACAACACCCTAGTTACTAACGTAACCTTGCATATGATTGCACAGGCCAATACGTTAAAAATACGCAATGTTTTCCTTATATTCTCGATTATTTCAAATGTTGTATTTGGAAAGTAAGTGAGGCATTCTAAGGAGCCCATGACGTTCATGGCTTAGCTTATTGTGTAATTTTATATGTATTTTGTCAGTAAGTAGTCCAGATCTCGTTAAGAGAACCAGAATCTCATAATCCTCTGGTTCCGAGGTAGCTGTTCCAATTGTTTTGGGTCTGATCCCTGCATTTAGAGGAGACTTCCACCAAGCGTGAATGAATATTTCATAATCCCTACAGGATTTTGGCCTTTCCGTGGAGGAAGTGATTCTTATCTTGTGTTTGTCATAGTTCAAATTGTTGTGCCTACTGAACGCATATCACTAATACTGATGATAAACTAAATTGATATATTAGAACATACAAATCTTTAATACTTAGTACTTGTTGAGACGTAGATGGTAAAAGTTGACCAATCACGTTGCTTGCTTCAAAATTAGGCAACGGTGCTTTAATTGAACGTGCCATGCAAATAAAGGTCAAATTTTTCTCATGGAATTACTCAAAAAAAAATCTAGTGTCAAAGATTTCACAAATTAAGGGGATCAGTCCAGAATAGTAATTTACTGTTCATAATTTTTCACAGGTTCGTATTTCTCAACCCATTAAAAGTTTTTTTTGTTAGAAATGCTCAGCCGTATATTATGATATATGTGAAACCATATATTAACAAATAAAGTGACAAAATTAGCCATTTCAGATTTGTGAATTTTTACCTCAAGAAATAATATAGGAAGAAACTCAGTTTTAGCCCCAATTATTTCACCTACATTTTAACCACAAATAATTCTAATAATATTTAACTTAATGATTTTAAAAAAATTTTGTAAAGAATTACTTCCTAGTGTTTTTTCTCATAGAAAGAATTGTTTACTTTATTGTATTAGATATTGTCATTTATAAAAGTCATAATTTATAACGAAGCATTAAGCATTAACATAATCCAACATTTACGGTTTATATAAACATTTGGGGCTGATAATCCTGTCCTGAATGGCAATGACAAAGCCTTCCGTTTCTGGATACAGGACGCCCTTTCCTAATGTTTTGGATTAGAGTCGAACATATTGATGATCGCGCAAATAGTTAGGTGAACACAAGAAAACACAAATTTAAAAACAATGCAATATAATTAACTTTAATTTTCCTTCACTAGAGATCCACGTTTAAGTATTAGGATCTCTCGTCGACTGCCAGGAAAAGGCAGTCTTAAGAACCTATTTGCCCTTCTGCAAAGTTCTTAAGAGCGGGGACCGTGAAATTAGCCCGTACACCCAGAAATTGTACGGTAATACGGAAATTCGGAACACGCTGTGGATGACTTTCTATCGCCAATACGTTTCTAATTCCTCTATGGTTTCTGACTTTATTTTCAAGGCCTCCTTTTGGACAAATTCAATTGCATGTTGTCAAGATCCGCTTTACGTATGGTGTTCTGAAGCTCAACATCTCGCTTGCTGTAAAAATAGTCTGGCAACTATATAACTTGTGACTTACACAGGTTTTTGACATCTACAACGCCCCTATCCCCTTTATGTCGTGCTGGAACTACCCTATCAATTGCCAACTTACTGCCGTTCATTTGGTATTTTGTGATTTGATTCATTTGGTACTTCTACGCGGACGGTTCCGTTTAACCTTTCAAGGTGGATGTTACAACATTTGATGGCATAAACTTAAATTGACGTGATGTTGTTTGCCGAGTTAGGAGAGATCTTTAGTATCAATCCAAGTCTTTTTAGGCAGTCGCTAAGCTTTTCTTAAATATCTAGGCTGAATACCCTTAGGTTCAAGAATACCCTGATATTTGTACGACTTGTCCTCAAGCCATTACCTCGTTGTAATCTACGAACTCGTACTCTATCAACGCGGTCCTCAATTCCCCTCTGGTTAAATTGACTGTTCTGCACTTATCTAGTCCGAACTGTATGTGAAAATTATTGGAAAACTGCTTTCTGACATTGACCATTTTCTGCAGTTTCTTGTCTGAACTAGCGTATAATGGGTTTAACACATTATTACATATATACATGCATATATTCTTCATAATTCGTATTGATCTAGTTATCTTTGGTTGTCCATATTCAAAGTACTTGATTCCTGTACCCCCAAGAATTATCGCACGACATAGGAAATCAATTATGCGTGGGCAGATTTTGTGAATTTACAAGACTTCAAGCAACAGTCATATGGTACGGAAGGAAACGCTTTCTTGTAGTTAATGTATGCCACGTGCAAGTTCCTTTGACGTTTACGAGCATGAGTCATCGCTACATCGTGCCCTGGAGCATAAAGTCTGCCATCCGATCTTGTATTTCCATTTTCTTCTGAAAAAACCGTGCCAACGCAGAATGCACACTCGTCAGGCACTTGTCCCAGAAGTTGTGCACCATGTTCGGACCTGGAGCTTTCCAGTTACTTGCCCTTTTCAAAACCGCTGAAACATCTTTAGTTCTTTTGTTTTTTAACTCTATTTTAGGGTTATTTCCTGCTCTTTTATTCTCTAGTTGGAACCACCCAGCGTCTAAATTGCTTATGTTTGTTTTCTCCCAAAAACCCGATCTTGCTGGTCATTTTTCTTTATACTCATTTCATGCTGTTTGATCAAATCTGTTTTGACCAAATCAACCTGCTGTTTAATCTCCATTTGATGCCCTCCCACGATATTTCTATTGAGGTGGTTGGCTGCAAATAGCTTATCCTAGCCAAAGCATTCTTAGCAGGCGCAGTTGATATTCCACTGCTTACCGTTTATTGCAGATGTTCTTGCTGAATAACTGTTTGATTAATGCTTGACCATCTCGCAGCTCACCATCACCACCGTCCCGCACGCTGTGGACCTCAGCGGCGGCCCCAGGGACGCTCCGTCGATCCTCGGGAATCGGCGCGTGTTTCAAAATCTCAAGAATACTCTCCAATTATTATTATAGTGTTACTTCACTTTGCTGATCTTTTTTCTATGTGAAAATGATAACCATATCGTTTTTGTCTACAAAATTATTTATGGCAAACAGATATATCAGTTGCTAATCAATTTAGTTGGTTCAATATTAAAATTCAGCATATCACAAAAATTATTAAAGAAAAATAATGTTTTTCTACAATCAGATTGTGACAGACTGTGAAATTTTTTATGGAAATTGTTATATCTTAATAATATTGATCTGGACAAATAGAAAGACAAAATTAACATCTAAACATATTATTATTATTAGTTATTACGAAATACGCAAGTTGTTATTTAGTGCAAAAAACGTATCTTTTGTGTTGAAAAGTGAGACATTTTACTTTTCTTTTAAAAAACGTTTATGAAAATCATAGAAATTATATTTTGAATAATTTAATTGTTTAATCATCGCAAAAAAAACCATACCAACAAAAATTTGAAAAATATGTTTTTAATAATTATAATTAAGATTATTATTATTATTATTTCTGTTCTATGAGTAAAAATTAAATAATTTCAGATAATTTTGAGTTTCTTTCTCTATTTAATCTTTAAATAAAAATTCGCAAATCCGAAACGGCCATTTTGTCACTTTATTTATTTACATATTGTTTCTCTGTTAAAAATCTCTCTGAAGTTCTTAAAACCGTTGTTATTGCAGGTTTGGAATCCACCTTAAACACTAGTTCCCCCTACCTCCATAGAGTAAGTGTATGGGACATGCATAAAAGAACAGGAAAGGGGTTCTTGGAAAATCTAAATCCTTAGGGGGCACATTGGAAACTTCCATTTCAAGTAATTAAACAGTGGGTTTTAAATGTTTAGTGTCAAATTCGTTTCAATACCAATTACTTATCAACTTTAATTATAACTAGAGAGTTATCCATATTGATCATATTTGATTAATTTGAAAAATGAATTGAAAGTAACAGACAAGTATAACTCTGTTGTTTGTAAATCAAATCTTAGATAATATTTCCTGACTAGCAGATTCTTATAAGATATAGAATTTTTATTTAAAACTGCTATCGAACATTACTTCCTGACTGAAAGGTCCCTTGATTACCGGAAACTTACTAAAAACTTTTTTTTCACTTCATTTTTTAAACTATGAATTTATGTATTCGAAGCACGTTCAAGTTAGGGAAAATTACCAGATAGCAGGAATTTATATAATTTCAAAACTGTTTGGAAAAGTTATGAAACTACAAAAAATAATTTCAAGTGTTTGAAGGATCCGTAAGTCCGGAAAACAGGTTTAAATACATTAAACGATGATAAAAGAACTAATAAAGCTTTGAATAATAATTTCAACTCTTCAAAGCGGAACTTAATGTATCATTGATAATTCCGTTTGTTAAACAAAGAACTTAATATTTCAAGCTTTAATATTGTTGTGGCTCATTTAATATTTCGCTAATAATACGAATTAACCCTGTGACTGCTTTGAATTTGACCTTAAGGTACAATAATGGAGATCAACTTCAATCAATAGAATCGCCAACCTCCAAGTAGACCCCGCTGGTAACATTTCCGTGTACTTGTCTGTGCATTGAAATGGCTGAGGGCATTAATACGCGTAGCCTATGAAGCCGCGAACAGTTTTTCCAAGCAATCTAAAATCACAAAACAGACGACTTAAGGTGCATGCTTTTGTTCATCTGCATAAATTTTCGTGACGCATCATCGAAAGAACTAAACCTGTCCTTCGTCCATGGAACTACTCCAAATAAACACAGTACTGCCGGGACGGCAAGCATGTTCGTTGCAGATACTTTATTCCTCGCCAGTTCGGAGGACCAAATCTGTCGGATAAGACATTTGTTTGTGGCTCGCCCAAGTATGTAAAGATCTGTCTAGTGCCAAGGTGTGATATAGCGCTTCTATAGAAGGAATCAGTGTCTTCAAGAATGCCATTAAGTTTTACTCGCTTCAAATTAGCTCTTTATTTTAAGGTCATTCATGTAAAATACATAAGTGATAAGCCCAGAACCAGCAAAAATTAGGTCGGGCTGATTCCATCCTGGCTGGTTAGGTACATTGCGCGTTCGATTGTTTTAAATCGCATCTACACCTTTTTTGTGGTTTAATAGTGTCTTTTTTGTTCCCACGAGCAGCTAGGGAATAAGGTTCGTCCATATTAGTAGAGCCACGCATGCAAGGATAAGGTTGCGTACTCTGTGAGGTCTCACGGTATCTAAAAGTTTGAGCTTGAGATACCTTGCGCAGGTGCCATTAAGCTTTCGGCACGGTTGTTATGCCTCCGCTTAGGAGTTCCGAAAGAATAACCCTGACGAGAAGGCGGTACAACCATACCG
Source organism: Druon quercuslanigerum (assembly GCA_010014905.2). NCBI lineage: Eukaryota > Metazoa > Arthropoda > Insecta > Hymenoptera > Cynipidae > Druon > Druon quercuslanigerum. Next base: position 21,923 of record JAAAKG020178993.1, read on the forward strand.
AAAGCTGAAAGGCACCTGGGTGAGGTGTATTCAACGGTGACTTCTGGATACCGGGTGACCTATCATATAATACAGCCTTATTATTGCTTGCGGGGCTGTTTAAGGACGGATAATTCCTTTCAAAAAGGTGCTCGTGGGAATAACACCACCAAACCACCAAAACACTCGATATTATGCACACTCTGTAGTGAAAAAACACCAAGAGCTTCACCACGTTTTATTTCAATCCTTGCGAAATCAATCCTTCTACCTCTCGAGAAAGGGATATGTACTTGGAGTATTTGCCTAGCTGCTGTATGAATATATTAATATCCATGGTGTTCCTAAGCCTCAAGACCTGGCTCAAGGGTTTGGCAAAGGGATCTGACGATGGACCAACGGACGAACGATGTGAAAGTTTTCCCAAGAACATAGGATATACAATAAAACGCTGAACAAATCAAAGCTCCTGACAATCAAGCAGCATATTGTCAACATGATATGTGTGTTATTTCACGCAAGTATGATATTACAAGGAGAATTAAGAGTATCTCGCTAATCCGCCACGCCTCTTCTGCGATCCTCCTGTTTTGTCAAAAATCCACCAAGCCCAAAGAAGTGGAGACTTTCTGGAGAGAGGTATACAAGAGTTGAAAGAAGATACTAATAATATCATGTGCTCAAAGAAGTTTTGCGACATACTTATAATATTTGAGGTGGAATACCTATTGGTCAATTTCCAAGAGGTGAAAAAAGCACTCGGACATGTCCGAGTTTTCCAACCTACACAATTACAGGCCAATAACTTGTTTGAATACGCTGTATAAGATTTTTATAGATGTCATAAACGACAGAGTTGTTCCAAGAAATGAGCCTGTGTGAAGAGAGATATATGCATAACATGGCTCGAAAAAAGCAATAACAAGCTGCCAAGAGAACCTACTAATTGACTAGTGCGTTTGCAAAGTCACATCAACCCATCAGCGCATCCCCTTGATGGCCTAGATTGACTGCCGGAAAGCTTTCGTTATAACCTCTAATACACTTATCACCTGTCAAAAGGAATGTTTAAAGGTTCATCCATACATAGTGCGATGCATAGAGAGATTGATGCCCCTTTGAAAAACTAGATGTACTATCTCAGCTGGAAATTAACGAGTAAAAACGAACGTGATTTCCAAACTGGGGCATCTTTCAGGGCGATACAAAGAGCCCTCTGCTCATTTGCGCCAAACTTTTGCCTCTATCTCTAGTACTGTGCAATTCTCCTGAATAACTCTGCAGTGACTCTATTTATCACGAGCATAAGATGACTCGTGTATTTTAGATGGATAACCTGAAGACATATGCTTCTTGTGGAAGCCAACTTCAACTTGCTCTAAATATTATCAAAAAGTACATAGGAGAGATTGGTATGAACTTTGGATTGCACAAGTGTGCCAAGATTAATCTGAAGAAAGGAAATGTTGTTGGCCTTCTCGATAACCCTGAGCTGGTGGGTATTAAGTGTTATTAGACACTTTAACACTGGAGAGACATATATATGCATGGGAATGCTTGAAAACCGCATTCAGGACGTAAAATCAGTGAACGAGTCTCTTCGAAGCAGATAAAAGCATCTTCTTCCACAGATTTGGTCTTTATATGTGCCGCCTTTATATAAGGTATCTACAACTAACATGCTTGTCGTCCTGGTTCTACTCTACTCGGTTGAGATGGTTCACAGGACGAAGAACGATAATGCAGCCATGAGAGTTATTCATAATCATCTTTGACGCTCTCACTGTGTTAGCCGCGGCCGTGCCCTGACGAGCGCTTCGAGTGAGATAGTCAGTTGTCCAAAACGAGAAGTGTCAAATTTTTTGAAACTGCGATTTACTGACAGCAGTCTCCAATGCACATTCGAGGCCTGACATCGTTCTCCAAGACTTCGAGAAACAAACTATATTCTCGATCGAATTTTTGGCTTCGGCCGACAACATCACTGCTAAGGAGAAGGATAAGGATGAGAGGTATCAACACCTTAAAAAGGAGTAGCAACGAATGTACCTAAAATATTCGATTAAAATAATTTTCCATGTGATCGGTGCTGTTGGAGGTGCGAAACTATCATTTTTTAGCAACCTTAAAGCCACACCCGCGTGCCAAAAATATGCCAAGGCACTTTCTAGGTGGATTCAGAAAGCTGTCATCCTTAGGTCGTTTCGTGTCCTCAAGACATACGAGTGTTTTGCCGACCTGTCTTTGAGATTTGTTTTTGCCCTGTGGCCACCCATATTACTGTCGTAAGGTGTGGCCGTAGGTTTTACATACCGCAGATTTACTGGGAGCCGGTGTCATTTTTAGATTGCAGTTGCTTCCAGTGGGACCCTTCGGTGGTTTTTTAACCCTTTTTTAAATTCTATAAGTTTAGTTCAAAAAACATCCTGAACAACGTTAAAGCTTTAAAAGAGAATACCTACCAATTTAATAAATATAAGTGACTCAAATATAGGTATCTGAATTGATCACAGTTTCTTCTATAATTTCAGATAATTTAGAAACTACAATAATCTCAACATATGACCAACAATGTGAAAATTCAGTCATATCATTTTCTCAAATCTTCACATTTTCCATTTACTACCATATTTTCTAAAATCAAAAATTTTTAAATTAATAATTGTTTGAATAGTACTCAATATTAATCATAGAGCCAGATCTATTCCCGGCATTTTAAGCTTAGGACGAACCCTTTTCACCTTTCAGGGCATGAGTATAGAACCAATATATTCAGTATAGGTCCAACTATTGACCACCACTTTAATACGAAAATATTCATTTTAACAAAGGAACCACATATTAATCCTATCCTTTCAACGTTGTCCGCTTCTGGGAAACACTTATTTAATCGTTCGAAGAAACTATGAAGGGATGTGAGAGGGACGGCTATTTCGCATCTGCCTAGGGCGGCAAATTGTCTTAATTCGCCACTGATCATGACTGAGAAAAGCGCGGATATCTCCTTAACTAGAACATAGCATGTTTATTATCTAAGTTATATTCATCAATAAGAACATGTGAAGCATAATATGCTTTTTTATTACCGAATGTTATTTTTTAAATTTGTTTAATTCTCTACGATTTAAAAAATTAGCTGCTTCTCTTCATCGCTCTTTGCGAGGGATTTATTCAAAGTAGTTGCAAGACCAACATTTCTTTATATTATATTCATGTATTTTAATGATTTAATTGTCTCTCTTGCTTTCTGAAAATATTTAACACCTTCTTTTAGGAATGTAGTGTCCAACCATAGACTGCGAAATAAAAAATATGTAGCAAGGCTTAAAAAGGAGTCAAGTGACTTCTTGGCATTGTTAAATATCGTTCATACTTAATGGATCTAATTAGTTTATGATCTTCTGAGTATTTTCTTAAATGATAAACTATTAAATACTTTGTTTCATTGGAAACTACTATAGAAAAAAAGCAAAGGAAACCCATTTTCTGGCTCAGATACCACACATGTTGCTGAAGTCCAGTAAGAGTTGCTTTAGACATTTTTCCTGTTGCAGAAGTTCGTATCTATACCTTATAAGAGATGTAATACAGGCCAGAGTTGTCAGACCACTACAAAAATTGTCATAAAAACATGCCTCTATTTTTTCAGATTAAAATCTCGTTCTTAAAATGAGATTAAGAACATAATAGTCTTTCGTCTATTGTTTCCCATGCATTGAGGGTCTTGAATAAATCCGACTTTTAATTTTTTTGATAGGTACGGCACAGTACTTGAGAACGAAAGAAAGAAAACTTGTCGAATATTCGGGGTTTTGCGAGATCCTCGGATCAATACAATATTGAAAACTCTGGCCCTTTGTTGATGAAATCATTATTTTCACGACAAATATTAATTTTGCGAGATACAGAAATTAGCGGATGACAGACGACAGCTTTTGAGCTGTCAGAATCGTTCGCAAATTTATTTTTCACTCACAATTCTGACATCATAGAAGAATTCTCGAACCCAATAACGTTTTCAAAGGCCCAAGTCTTTCTGATGGTGACCCTAGATTTTGCGAAGTACATCGGGAAATGGAGAAAAAAAGAATAAACAGTATAACCTATGTGTGTATTGTAACTGTAGTTGTAGTCAGCCAACAGGCTAGCTGTCACCTTCGCGCCACGTACGGTATCGGGCGCCCTACCTTATCGACCGCGGGTTAAGACTACGATTCTCTAAGGGGAAAGCCTCTTATGTAACACTGAATTTTTGAAGAGACTGTTATGAATCAATAATACGTCAAAAATAATTAGACAAGTGTCCCGGGTTTTTTATCCCTTGTAAGAACTATGAGCATTTGTAAATCACTTTAGTGAAGGTTGCCGAACGTCTACCAGCCCGCGCGCGTGTAATTATATCAAGCATCGTCGGATAAGTGGCAAAAAGCCTGGCTGACGACCACTGTCGTGGGTTCAAATCTTTTTGTCAACTTTTTTCTTCTCTATCGTATTGTAAACATGTTGAATAATAATTTTTAATGCTTATATATTTATACGCGGGTAATAATCCTCATAGATTATCACGTAGCTGGGTGAATAGGCACGTTCCAGATACTGTTGTGGCCAGTGCTGTGAATTTAGTCATATTTTACTTACATAAAAATGCATTTATAAACTTAAAATTAAAACAATGTAAGCACTCACCACTCTCTACATTTCAAAATTTTACATGTGATGTGTGTAATACCGAAATTTATAGTCGCGTCACTTGATAAACTTGCGATTTAGAAGGCCTAATTTCGAAATTATATAGTTTTCAAATCTATTGCTGGGTAACATAGTAAATTTATAATTTATAATCCAGTTATAATTTCAAACTTGGTAAATGTACAATTTTTCATACAATCATAAATTGGTTTATCTAAAAAATATGTGCACTTGCAGATGTTATCTACACAAAGTATTTCAATATTTTCAGGAAATTGTGTTCACACTTTGTGTTTTCATTTCCTAAGTGAAAACTGCCTAATCTTTGGCTGATTCTCATTTCTTTCATAGCTGCAGTAAACAGTGCATAATCCAGCTACGTGATAAGATATGACAATTATCACCCATATATATGTAATGAAAAATAAATTACGATTATACCCAGTAATATTTTTGAAAAAAAAAAATAATTTAATCACCAGGAAAGCAATAAAAATTATTATTTGACATGTTTACAATACGAAAAAAAAAGTTTACAATAGGATTTGAACCCGCGCTAGCGTGGTCGCCAGCCAGGATCTTTATCACTGAACCGTCGGTGCTTGATGAAATTACACGCACGTTAACTGTTAGACGTTCACGAACCGTCACCAACGTGATTTAAAAACGCTCATAGTTCTTGCAAGGGACCAAAAAAATCCGGGACACTTGCCTAATTATTTTTGACGTACTATCGATTGATAATAGTTTTTTCAAAATGTTTATGTCGCATATGAGGATTTCCCCTTTGAGAATCGTAGTCTTGACCCGCGGTCGAAAAGGAAGGGCGCCCCGATACCATGCGTGGCGCGAAGGTGACAGCTAGCATTGTGGCTGATTACAACTACAGTTACAACAAACACATAGGGAATGTCAGTTTACTCGTATTTCGCAAAATCCAGGGTCACCATCATCAAGACGTGGTCCATTGAAAACGTTATTAGGTTCGAGAATTCTTCTATGATGTTAGAATGCTACCCGCTAATTTCTCTCTTTCGCAAAATTAGTATTTGTCGTGAAAATAATGATTTGGTAAACAAAAGGTTTAATTTTTTAATATTTTATATATCCGAGGACAGGGTGGCCGCAAGATTGTATTTTTCCATTTCCTAAATAATTCCCTTACGTTTAGACGAACTTCCCTGCGAAATAGTGAGGCAAGCCAGAAAAATGCGCTTTACATGGCAATATGGATTAATTAAGGTCAGAGAACTCGACGGCGCCAATAACAAAAAACAAAATGTCATATAATGCATTTTTTTTTGCAATTTTCATGCTATTTTTACCAAAGAATTTTTTTTTGCTCTGTTAATTTTTGACAAAACAGAGCGGCGCTAGCTTGCCGTTAACTCGGCGTTGCTGTGTATTTAGAAAAAGTATTAACAAAATGGCTAGGCTACATCTTTTTGCTATTTTTTTGCTTTCCAATGTGATATGAAACACTTTTAAATTCAGCCCTCATTTTTAAAAGCAACCCCCTATGCTGTAAACAAGTACTTAAAAAAAGAATCTAAATGGAAAATACTTTTAAAATATTATCACGGTATTTTTAAAGAATAACTGAGGAGCAAAATTATTCTTCAATCCTAATCGTTACAAAAACAACCCCCGTATTTTTGTCTAAATACAAACCTGCAGACTGATGACAAAAATTGTATACATTAACTGTTGGGATTTTTGTGCTCTTTCTTTATTTTCCAATGCCATATCAATATCTTTTGTAAAATTAACACTTATATAAAAAAATCAACACGCTGTAATGAAAACACGTATTGAAAAAAAGTGTTTATCTACATAGATGAAACTTACTTATAAAATAGTAACATGGTGTCACATTTCTTATTTCCTAAGCCATACAAATACTCCTGATTCTGGGATCAATGGATACTACTTCGGCTTTGATAATTGTTCTTTCGTTTATTTAATGAAAAATGTACCAGTTATAGTCACCTATAGATATAAATCTATAAAATATTATTCATTGGTAATGTATTACGTTCCGTTAAAAAAAGTTGGCCCCGAGTAATCACGTCGGTATCAATCCTCGTAGAACTATGAAGCTACTGCGAAAGATTCTATTCTCAAATTCTACAATAAAGAGAAACTAGGCAATCTAAATTCTTTTTTATCACCTTTAAATTACAGTTTTATCTTTTTTGATTTTCAAATGACAAATTTAAGTTAATTTTCAATAATGGATTCTTTTGAAATTGAATTTTCCACTGATTTGAAATCAAGAAGACAATTTACGGCAAGAGATTTATTTTGACTTTAAGAAGCTAAACTTCTATGTTTTATTTTTCTTCTAAATTTAAAAAAGGGTTCCCAAAAGCGAGAGACAATTTTTTACTTTTGAATCCTTAACGATCGTGTGAAAATTATGATATGACTCGTCATTTTCTGTCGACTCTTAATTGTTTGTATTTATTTCTAACCTCTTTCGAAATTCGCAGTAAGTAAATTATCTTTTTATTAAATCTACTTCCAATGTCTCTGAATTTTCTAGGTAATTAATTTTGAGAATTCATTCTGGGAGTTCTCTGGGAAATATATTCCAAATCCATGGCTCTTTAGCAAAATTGAGGCTTTGCTCATGCAGAGATCAGGAGACACACTGTTGAGTTGTTTCTGGCATTTTATTTTACGACTTTTAATTTTAATCCACTTGCTTGAAAATTTATTCAGGAGTGACGCAAAATCACTTTATTTGGGAATGGAAATTACTCCTGATTATTTTTCTGTTCAGATAAATATCCTAGACGCGCACCAGAGACTGCACGAAATTTTTCTAAGGAAAATCGCAGAACGTCGAAGCGTCCTCGAGAACCTTTCTCTCCTGAGCGGGCTCCTGAAAGCGACTGATTGACCGGACTTTTCCGATCCGCGACAGCGCCTTGCTTTCTCTCAGACCCGCGAATCCCCACTTCTCGTTATCTAATTGCGTGCGATCCATTAATTTTCTTCCCTTTTCTTGGTTGGTTTCACGTTATCTCTTCTCTTTATCCTTTTGGTAATTACAATATACGGTGCTGCTTTTATAATTTGTAGTCATAGCGTTCAATTATTTTAACAATTTCAGGGGCACTTTTAAGCATAATTCTTTCTCAGCCCTAATCGTTTCAAAATAACCCCCGTAATCTATAAGCTAAAAATGCAACACCTTTTATTTATATTATATTTATAGTATATTATTATATTATATTATTATTATTATATATATTATTATTATATATATTATAATATTATATTATTATATTATATTATATATTTATATATTATATTTTTATTTTCATATAACGAACAATTTAAATTTTCAGAGCGATTAACAAATTTTTGAGCAGAATTTTTCTAAAAAATATTTTTTTCAAATAGTTATTAAAACTATTTTTAAACGTAAGTTTAAATAATTTTAAACTCCTGAAAAGCAGTCGTGTGACTGGGGATGCTGGGGATTGACATGTATCTTGTAAAATACATCTTGGCTTTTATTTGTTTAATAACCTATGAGAACCATTTGCCCAAATTCACATTCACAAATAAAGCATCCTTTTCTGTACATAATTGTCACGTAATACCAAGTCGCCGATTTATTGTCTCCTTTAAATACAGGGTCGTGGCTCTTGATTTTTCTAGCGGGCTAACATAGTAAGGATTCATGTTCCAACTACCCCAGAAAACCATTTCTAACGGGAGATATGGCTAAATTATATGAGAACATCTTTGACAATTTTTGTTGACTCTGCTACTGTTGAAACTCCTCAAAGGACCCTGCACACAACTATGGAAAATTTGGTCCCGTTCAAATTATCTGAAATTGTAGTATAATGTAGTTTATAATATCCTAATCAAATAAAGTCCTTAGACACTGGGTTCAAAAACGCCAGGTTTCGAGATAGCAGGAACCAAATGTTACTTTTCAGCGACGCGAGAGGAGTTCCACGGACCCTTGAAGACTGTGTGGCACTACGCTCAGGGATCATGCCGAACTCTCTGTTAATTTTATATTTTGTAGTTTTGTACCAAAGTTCACGTTTCATGCAAACTCGAGGAGTTCCACGGGACCTCTAGGACTGTTTGGCACCACGCTCACGGATCATACTAAACTCGCTGTCTCTTTGATATTTTGTAGCTTAAGGCCTGCTGATCGTTAATATTTATCTCATACCCAACTCTCTGTCCATCCAATTAAGAAAAGAAAGCTGGGTAATCAAGACAATATCAACACGATATCAGTACACGATCCTGTTAATTAGGGTAATACAGGCGTAATATCCAGCTATTTGAGGCAAGATTAAACAATGATCAGGTTAGTTATAGCAATATTCTGGTATTTTCCAGGCAGTTAAGGCAAGATTATGATGCGCTCCGGCCAATGAAGGCAAAATCGGGAAGTGTTTAAACCAGTTATAGCCACATTAGTTTATGGTTTGCTATTGGATGACGCTCTAGGCAGTAAAGACAACAGTGAGAATTAGTTTGCTCAAACAATACTATAATTTGCTTGCTACTTGTGCACATGATCCGACTGTCCTGTCCCCAATTTTTCAAGTATAGTAGTACCCCAATATTTGTACATTGTTTTGTGCTTTATCCAGCTGTAGCTCTTGATCATTGGCTGCTTCAACCAAGTTATCTTCTTCATAGGATATCCAGATCTGATATTTCGTTGCGCGTCTGAAACGAGAATACACTCTCACTCTCATTAAACCCGGTTCATCGACAAGTTCGTCCAACTCAAAATCTTCCAATCGGTCCCTGTCAAATTTATCTTGCATGTAAGCTTCTGCTAAATTCAGCTGATAGATTCCTACCGTCAGTTCCTTTAAATAATTCATATACAGCCTAGGTGAATGAGGTACTTGGTGTTCATTAAGATGAATCTATCTGGCATTCCTGGTATGCAGATAGTCAATTGTAACTCTGGCCTGGACGACGTGGGGTTCACTTGATTTTCGTAACATTGTTTGGGCTAAGGCTGCGGTCGCTTTATCCACCTGTATGCAAGGGCGATACTTGTTGAGGATCGCTCCAGCAATATGGTAAAAATCGCCGATGTTAATGGCATCCTTCCTGTTCATGATATTTCCGGAGAACTTAAAAAAAAATTTTATGTGGCCATTTCGTGCCTCTACGATCCACCTTGTTTTAGTGAACAATCTTAAGTCATTTGCTTCTTCTGTATCAAATTGCCTTTGTCCACGAACTAACAGAGGTAACATTTTATGGTTAATACCAAGATTTTCAAGAAGCGGTAGGGCATCACGATAACCACGGTCCACAATGATAATGCGATCGTTTTCGACACATTCTCGCAGCCCATTAACATCGATTTCAAATTCATTAGTAAGCATGGCAGCATCGTTATTTCGAGAGTCATAAGTTCCATCTATATAACCAATCACTTTTGGAACTTCAGGAGTGGGATTATAAAGTTCATTTGCGAATTCCGTTACATGTCTCTATATATACTGCTCTCGTGTTATAGCCGTCAACCCTATGTTATTGGGAACAAAACGTGTCATCCAAGATCTTCTCACAATATAAATAATGAGAATCACATTTTGCCTACTATCGCATACAAAAATAACTTTAAAAAAGTCATCACTCAGCCCTTGGCGAAGCTTACACTTATACATCATCAAATCCTTTTTAGTAATACGGCGATATACCCATCGATCTTGTATAGCATCACTGTACAGCATCGCAATACGTATATAAATCCCTGAATTGCTTACGATTTAAGGGACTGATTGAATTAAACTCTTCCTCTGAAAAAGTTTCTTCATTATCAAAAGCAGGCTCATCAATCTTTGATAATTCACGTAGGCCTTGCAAAAAATATTGCAAGTAGCCAACAGACAAGCGATAAAACCTTGCAGTAGGACATTTGGTATAAAGCCTCTCACATCCAAATGTTCAGGGCAAGAACGAGTCGATTCCGATACGTACATTTTTTTTTTAACAAAAACGTTAACCTTACAATTCACCGACAACCTGATAACATCTTGCATTCTTTTACAAAATATACAAGAACTATTTCTTCTTTGTTTTAAAACATTGAGTTTCAGACAATTAGTATCAAGTGCTAGATCATTCATCTCCATATTAATGCTTCGATTGCAGTTCTGACATATCCTCGTATTTTCATCAATCGCTTGAGGAGCTGTTTCATGTTCAGCATGTGGATATTTTTGTAATCAAATTAAAACGTGACGAGGTCATTGATGGAATGTAAGGCTAATGTTATTTTAAAAAGAAACTATAAGTAAGGGAATTAACTCGCTCTTATCCTACCCAACATTTGTTATACATAGTAGTTAAACTATCCCCACATACCATCCCCGCAGTTTAGTCTAGACGACGTAATTGACGGGAAGGGTACAGCTGTGCACGAGCCCATATGTGCACGTCTACGTTTCGACGTGCACGTTTGGGAGTCTCCCATCTGTGCACGTGAACTGTGAGTAGGGCACCATTTGGGCTCGTCGACATTTAGTAATTTTATATTATTTTTATTTTATTTAGTCATTTGGACATTCAGTCGATTTAGTCGCTCGTGTACAGTTGCTCCGTGCACAATTGTTCGTCACCTGCAATTGACAGGACCTGATTAATTAGTTTGAATAAGTAGGTACGCACTTAGAAATGTTACATTTTACAGTGGTTAAACTACCCCCGGACACCTTTCTCATACTTAAGTCTTAACAACGTAGTTGGTAAGACATGATTCATTAGTTTAAATGAGGAATTAGGCCCTTAGTAATGTAACTTCAAATTCAGTTTATGTTACCATGATCCGAAAACCACTCATTAATTTTTGTACGGAAGGTAAACTACCCGCAGACACTCATTCAATATTCCAGTCTTGACCACACGGTTAATAGGACCTGAATAATTAGTTTCAATAAGTACGTACATAATTGGTGATGAATAATCAAATTCAGATTGTGTTAGCCTAATCCAAAAACTACTGATTAATTTTTTGACAGTAGTTAGACTACCTCCAGACACACTTCTCATACTTTAGTCTTGACGATGTAGTTAATAGTACCTGTTTAATTAGATTAAATAAGTACATGAAAGGTGACCTACGATGCAGTACCGTCAAAAAAAAACTAACAATCGGGGTTCCCTAAAATACCAAATATCAATGGAGCAGAGAGTTCGGCATGATCCCTGAGCATGGTGTCAAACAACCCTCGAGGGTCGTTGTACCTCCTCTCACCTGCATGAAAAGCGACATACGATGCAACACCGATGGAAAAGTATCCTTTTCTCGACCTTTAGACATGGATATTGTTGTTCCGGGGGTACCATACTACAAAATATTAAAGGGGCACGGAGTTCGGCATGATCCCTAAGCGTGATGCCAAACAGGTCTAGAGGGTTCGTGGAACTCCTCGAGTGCGCATGAAACATTAAGTTTGGTGCAACACCCACGAAAAATATCCTTTTCTCGAGATTAAGACATAGATATTATTGTTTGGGGAGTCCCAAACTACAAAATATAAAAGGAACAGAGAGTTGGCGATGATTCCCGAGCGTAGTGCCAAACAGTCTTCGAGGGTCTGTGAAACTCCTCTCGCATTTATGGGACGGGATACATTTTTTCTAAATGAGAATTGGGCAAATGGTTCTCATTGGTTATTCCACAGATAAAAGCCAAAATTTATTTTACAACATATATATAGATCCCTGACAACTCTAGTTATACGAGTGATTTTTTCTGGAAGTGGTTTGAAGGCTTCAAAAGATGCATCGAAAAAGGTAAATTATATGTTTTGAATATACACACATAGATTAAAAATAATTGTCATAAAAGATGTAGATGTCGACTTTTTTCAATATGTGTTTTCAGTACAGTGTATTGCTTTTCCACGGAAGGGTTCATTTAAAAAAATCGATTGATATGAGTTATAACGTCTGTCCCACCAAACTTCATTTAATAAGGAAGGATTGGGAGGGGGTAGGAACCGAGAGAGTCGTCTGCCGGAGCACTGTTGCGGAAGTACCGTGTTATTTAAATAAATAATTCGAGAATTTTAGATCAATCTAAAAATTCTATAACCCCTTCCTCACACTAATTCCTTCCCCACCGAGTGAGTCACGCCTACCTCGAATAATAAAATAATAATGATTGATGTGACATTTGAAAATAAAGAAAGAGCACAATAATTAAGAACACAAAAGTGCCCACAGTTATTGTTTGCAATTTTTGGCAACAATCTGCAGGTTTGTATTCAGATACAAATACGGGGGTTGTTTTTGTAACGATTAGCGGTGAAGAATAATTTTTCTCCTTAGTCATGCTTTAAAAATACCGTATTAATATTTTAGAAGTATTTTCCATCTAGATAGTTTATTTTTTTAAATACGTAAAAAAATCTAGCCTAGTCATTTTTTAATAGTTTTTTAAAATAATTTTTTTTTTCAAAAAATAGCAACAACAAAATGCATTATATGACATTTTGTTTTGCATTAGTGGCACCGCTGAGTTGTCTCACGTGCTGAATTAGCTAAACGACATATATTCGAACTGACAATAAATAAATAACTACAAGTAAGAAAAATAGAATCAAATTCTAATATTAAAGAATGTACGTTTAAAAAACATTTATATTTAATAAGGAAGTGCTTTCAAAATATTATAAAAAACATCATGTTCTATTTTCCTGGACAGCTGCTTCGTTTCCCTGTCATTTCCCTGACTTCCCTGATAAACTTTTTTCCCCCTGCCACTTCCCTGACTTCCCTGACATATGGCCACCCTGAAGGATCTCGCAAAACCCCGGATATTCAGTGCCGTACCTATCAAATAATAAATGCCAAGTCGGATTTAACCAACACCCTTGACAAAAGATGAAATTTCGACTGCCGCTCGACGAAATGATTTTCGTCTTGGGCACGCTTCCACATTTCTCCTAGTCTCGTTTTAAAGAGGAGATTTTAAACTCCACTTCAGCGAAGTTTATTTTTCATTGACTTTGTTTAAGCATCCAGAGAGTGGAAGTTGAGAATCAAAAATGTTTTAAAAACAGAATACGTCGATTAGATATAGTAGATATTTTAATGTTGTAATCAACGAGAAAAGGGAGGAATTTTTTTAATAAGATTTTTTTTTTTAATTGAATTTTCTGGCCGGAACTGTATCTTATGCAAAACAATTGAAAATATAATATTCAACAATACACATACTTTTACAATTCATATGCTTTTATTAATTATTTTATAAATATTGATTTTAGAGAAAATTGCAATAAAAAATACGCACAGTTACAAGAGGCGTACCACTTTATTGGTAAATTGGATAACAAAACTTTATTTAGTGTGTTTTCCATATCGTTTGTCATATTATTTGTAGCACAAAAAAGTTTAGTCCCAAGTACACATAATTTAAGCTTGGCTTTAGTTCTCATTTTGACAACGCGCAAGCGACTAACGCTCTCGCTCTTAGTTCACCTAAAAAAAACTTACGCCCTCTTACGGGTGGTGCCAATATTAATATTATTGGAAACCACTAACAATATGTTAAGGTTATTGTAGTTTAAAAATATTCTGAAGTTCTAGAGGAATCCAAGAGGAATTCAGATACCTGTAATTAAAATCACTTATCCTTAAAATACGAAGCAATTTAAATGTATAGAATAATCTTTTTTCATGATTTAGAAAAACAATATCGAGATCTATGATAACTGTAATATTTTTAATTGTATGCGTAGGTAATACAATGTATATTAAATTCATAATCATTAATTAAACATACATATCAATATATGATGATATATGATAAATTAGTAATTGAATTTAATCAATATTTAAGATACTATGCATATTGATAATTTAAAAGTCATTATTTTATATGTATTTGTGCTTTTAATGAATGATTATCTACTTTAGGACGATCTACCCCACTGTCCAGATATTTCACCGATGGACGAATTTATTTCAAATCGGGCAGAATGTGCAGACTCAGATCACAGAGTTGTTTCCGGATGATGTATATTGCTTTCCATAAAACTTTAGACAAAACCTGTTTCAGCGATAAAATGAAAAATTTTTTACGAAGTTTTCTGCATTTGAATTTATACATTTGGTGAATCTGAACCAATATAAATATTTTAATTATTCTTTTTTTTCTGATAGATCTTCTCGCAAAAAATAAACCGTTTATGAGTTGAGTTTATGAGCAAAAAATAAACCATATGATTTAATCTTTTACTTCGATTGTGAAGAAGAGAGTATTAAATTTTTTTCTGCAAAAGAAAAAGTCGCAATTCTTACAAAAGCATACTCTTGACATTTTCAGCAAAAAGCGATATCATTTTGTCAACAAAATTTTTTTAACTTTCTTGTGTAACTTGTAAAAGAGCGAAAAGTTCTATTAGAATAATAAAAAATTAAAAAGAATCATTAAAGTATGGGGCGTTATTTCTCAGGTTTACCCATTGAAAAATTCAGAGTTGTTCGATCTAAGTTAAACTTAGGCAAAGTTTTGTACTATTGGATATTAGTTTATGGAAAAAATGTTGTCATTCGGATAAGTATTGACCAAGGGGGAGTGGGTGAAAGTTTTGGGATTTTTGTGTATTTCGTCTATGTCGACGATTTTTAACGCTCCCAATAGCGATTGAAAATATGTTGTCTATTACATTTTTGATAGGGTTTTTTTGCCTTTTTTATTGGTCCTACGCATAAAAAAACTGACCTTCACAAATGAAGGTCAAAAATTAATTTTACTTTTTTTTAAATAAGATAAGTTTTTTTGGTCTTAAAAGAAAGCTTAGTTTTTTTTCTTTAAGACTCTGTAGATTAGAAAATTGGATTCAAATTTTTAATTTATGAAAGTAAGCGTTCAGTACTCCAGTACGCGCATGACGTTGGCGCTCGAGCCCCGCGGCGCACAGTGATGTTTTCATAGTATTTTTTTCGAAAAGTAATAATATGTGCTAGTATATTCGATCGCTCTCTGAATTTTACATGGTTGAGACAGCCATTTTTTAAATACCAGCATTGCGTTCACTGATGAATTTAAACAACATTGTGAATTTAGGTAAATCAAGTTATTGAATAAGAGGTCGGGTCGAAAAAGTGGTTGTATGTATTAAGTAAAATAAAGCGCGGAGATTTTTGTGTGCCTTTCTGTCCGTCTTTCACTTCTTTAGTGACTGTTGTTCACATCGTTTCCTAATTTCCCTTTATTCTCTTCTGGGAAGTAGTCGCGTTCCGTCGCTGAGGAAAATTTCTTCAATTGAAGTTTCCCATCTGTAGTAGGTATAAATGCATGGTATTTCAAAGTCCCTTTGATTGTCACTACAGCGTCGAATCTGCTCTTCAGATATTTAGCAGTGTTTTCGTGATCTTCCTTGCTACTAAAAATGATTTCAGTTTCCTTTCAGTATTTCTTTGCCCACTGAAATAGGGATGCAGCATCTTGTTTATGATCTTCAACGGAATATTGTAGGCTAAACCTTGCTGCAGGTAGGATGCTAATGCTACTCAACTGGGATTCCGAAAACTGCCTTGTGAGCTAGGGTGTTAGCAAAATTGCTGTTATTCTTAAAATGCTCACCTGCTCGTCCGAGACGTAGTACACCTTTTGTGCTGCAAAATTCGCCTTAAGATAATTCACAATTATCTTATGGTACTCATAAACGGCAACAGTAGCATGACTCAAATTGCCCGATATGAATATGTTAGTATGAATTGTGCTTGAGTTCTCCATCTTTTACATAGTAAATAACAACTGTGAATATTGTGGCCTGATCATTATTCCAGTGAAGTCCATTCGCGGAGTTTTGGAGAACAAACTGACATTTCTCAGTAAAATAAAATGAGATAACGAATTCACCCTTTATCAAAGTTATCTTTTGAGTTTTGAAAAATAATGACAGCTCTTTAGCAAGGAAATGATGACTTCTTAGCTTCAACGCTTTGCAAAGATCATTCACAAGTTCATCAACATTCACGATCAGGGTCTTTAAAGTACATCTGTCAGTTTGCAGCAAAGAATAAAATTTTGTTTCTTCCTAATCCTCCTCATCAAAAGCTTGAATTAAGTTATCTTTCATTTTAGTAATACTGGGATAATTATGGCAACCTCCTAATTGGAAGGAACTTTTCGCATTAGGGCACACAGTTAAGTTTAAACAATTGCGGTAATCATTTAAAATTACATCTGGAACGCTCGTGAAATATTGCATGTTTAGTTCTTGTAGCATTTACTTCACGTTTTCGTGGTGAATATAAACGCATACTGTGTGGGTACCGCTTCTCCCTGTCAAAAGGCCATGTTTTAGTCTGAGTTGTGCGAATTTTGTAAAGCCTATTTTTATCTCTTCATATTCTGACTGGAATTCTGCATTTAATTGATTAAAATTGCAAAAAATCAATCCTTTCTGAACGAGAATGTTTATCAAACTCACTCAAACAGACACAATTCTTCATTCCAGGCACTAAGCGACTCATGTCGCCACGCTCATAAAATTTGGATACGATATCCTGAGTTTGAAGACTCAAAAGTCTTCCTCTTTTTAACGAAGGCAGAGTTAAAATCCGATGGTTGACAAATAACTTGTTCGCATTTTTAACTTGCCGTTTGGAGCAAGTGAGAGAAATTAAATTTTCTCAGCTCTACTGGTTGATTTTTTTAACGTCTCTGCGATTTGATCTAGATCTTCAACTGCTGTCTCATGTTATTTGTCATGGCACAGCGTAACAGTCATCTTGAGTTTTCCGAAGGAGAAGTCTGGATCGTCATTATCATTTGACATGACTGCTCGGTGTCATTTAAATTTGACACTGGTATTTCTCTTAATTTACTGAGCTCATTCCTAGATTAAGCACACATTTTTAGTTCTTCAGATAGTGTAGAAAAATGCGATTGAAAGCCTTCACGAATACAGAGCGTATTTAGCGTCTTGTTATGATTCTCCTTCTTAAAAGGATTGAAGTATTTGTTGTTCCATTTCTATTATTATTTTCACTTTTTTAGATGCCATAGACAGTAAAAAACTGGGTTGAAAAATAGCAAAGGGTGGGTATGGTAACTGAAGTTCGGAAACTCTTTTTGTTCTCCAATGCTATTTTATCTATTTTAGTTTTGTGCCGTCACTATTACTCAGCTTTCAAAAATATAAATAAAAACATCATATAACAATCCTGCAAAGTGACATCGTTTCTGTATCCAATTAAATAATAAAATATAATGATGATTAATGCTTCTTTTATACCGTAGTTTTTTGTTTTCACTTTTGATTCATCTGTTGATTATCTCTCTGATGACCGCGATCATCATTTTTTCCCTATAATAACCTGAAAAGAAACAAATAAGAACAAGAGACTTCCGAAAATACGTATCCGTTGATTTTTTAATCAGGTTTTTGATTGCAATATTTGTGATATACCAACAAAGTTTATGTGACAAAATCTTATTTATACGAGCATATAGTATTATTACTTTTTGTAAAAGCAATACAATGAAGGTGTATCACGTTGTTCTATGGGCAGGACTCGAGAGCCAGCGTAAAGCGCATAAGGGAATACTCAACGCTTATTTTCATCATTTGAAAATTTTAATCCCGCTTTCTAATCTACGTAGTAGTATAGGGAAACCCCTAAGCTTTCTTTTTAAACCAAAAAATACCTGTCTTATTTTTAAAAAGTCAAATTTATTTTTGAACTTCATTTTTAAAGGTCCAATATTTATTTTTTGAAAAATGCGTAGAATTAATCGAAAGGATGTAAAAAACGCTCTCGAAAGTGTACTAGACAATATTTTTTCATGACGATTAGAAAAGTTAACTATCGCCGAAATAGACAATATCTACGACAATCCCAAAACTTTCATCCCCTCCGCCTCGGTCAAAATTGATCCAAACGACAAAATTTTTTGACTGAGTTTAATTTAGATCGGTTGCGTTCTAAACTGAAAGGAAATGTACATTTTTTTGGTGCCAACAAATTCATGTAACGGAATGATATTAATTAGATTTACTTACAGAGATTAAAGCAAAAAGGCGAATCATAACATAAACTCAAAATGATGACCACAAAAAAATCCTTTATGGTTTGTATGCTTGTTACTGACACTATCAGCAGTAATAATTTATACAATAATTACACAGGCCTGCAAATAATGGGATCATGTCAGTTTGTTGGAAAGTGGAGGGTCATTTCCGAAGTAATTTTTTACGCAAAATCCGAATCCGGGGTCAGAATTGGCCCGTCGCGTCAGAATTTTAAGATATTTGAGGTTATTTACAAAAAAATGGCGTTTTTGGCTACGTTTGAGGTTATTTACAGAAGACACAAAATTTTTTGGGATTTTTTCTTTAGGTG
Source organism: Druon quercuslanigerum (assembly GCA_010014905.2). Classification (NCBI taxonomy): domain Eukaryota; kingdom Metazoa; phylum Arthropoda; class Insecta; order Hymenoptera; family Cynipidae; genus Druon; species Druon quercuslanigerum. The sequence continues at coordinate 40,967 of JAAAKG020178993.1, forward strand.
TACCATATAGTACTGCTTGTTCTCTTTAATTTGAGAGTAGCCCATTTGAGGCAGACATTCGAACCCCGAACACCCCCAAGTACAAATTTTCAAGAGAAAACACCCAGTAGAAAATGTCTGCCACAAAGTATTTAAAGCAAATGCCCAAGAATTAATGGGACATATCTCGTAATTTCAAATAGACGTAACTTGGTAAAGAAAAACGGTAATTGAACTCTGCGACTCTCAAAACTCTGCGACTCTCAAATTAAAGAGAAAGAGCAGTTCTATATGATACAGCTAAAGACAAAATTCTAAAAAATGTTGTGTCTTCTGTACATAACCTCAAAAGTAGCCAAAAACGCCATTTTTTGGGTACATAACCTCAAATATCTTAAAATTCTGACGTGATGGGCCAATTCTGAACCCGGATTCGGATTCTATGCAAAAAAATTACTTTGGAAGTGACCCTCCACTTTCCAACAACAAAACCATGTTGGCATGTGTTATTTATTCATAATTCTAATAACTCACACATTATTTCTGAATGTAATAATTTATTTCCATTTTTTTCCCTACATTGATCCTCGACGAAAAACCCATCAGGAAATCAGCATTGAGACTTTTTGAAAGTAGAAATGTATCCGGATGATATCTCGCATAGGGATGACTTCTGGTAATTTGAATGGATAAAGTTTGAAGGAACTTTGTTTAAAAAAGTTTGTCTCTGGATCGCATCTCGAAATTTTTGAAATTGCTATCTCTGGATATGATTTATAAATTGGAGGCTGATCAACCCCAAAAATGAACTCTTAGACAGTTTGATGTCAAGGTTATGTCAAAAAAAAAATTTTCCCTGAGCGACATGACATGCCTGAATTTTAATCAATAAACTTTTTACGAACTTTGTTATTTTAGAAAATCTTTTCTCTGGACCTGATTTCAGAATTGGGTTTAATCAGCCACTAGAATAAATTTTGAGACTCTTTATGATTATAGTATATTAGAAAGATAATTCGGAGCGATATGGCCTGTCTGCATTTTAATTATTAAAGTTTTTACGAACTTTGTTATTTTAAACACTTTTTTCTCTGGACCTCATCACGAAATTGGGTTTGATCAGCCACTAAAATGAATTCTGAGACATGTTGATTATAATAGTGAATACGAAATAAATAAGAGGCGATATCTCTAGCCAGTATTTGTAATCTCAATTTGTCTATTTTTAAAATTGCTATATCTGGATCTGATTGCCTATTTGGCAATTTGACATTTTAACAATAATGGTGCATAATAAATATATTTTAAAGCGACGTTACATGCCTAAATGTTAATGAATTAAATTTTGAAGAACTTCGTTATTCTTCTCTTGATCTTATATCGAAATTGAGTTAAATCATCAACTAAAATGAATTTTGAAACTCGTTAAAGATAAGAGTGTATCAGAAATAAATCAACAAGTTTCGAAATATATTTCTAATATACCGTTATCATCAACACGTCTCAGAATTCATTTTAGGGGCTGATTAAATCCCAATTTTAAAATCAGACCCAGAGAAAAGATTTTATAAAATATCAAAGTTCGTAAAAACTTTAATAATTAAAATTTAGACCAATCGTATTGCTTTGAATTATCTTTTTGATACACGCTTATCATGAACGAGTCTCAAAATTCATTTCAAGTGTCAAATCAAACCCAATTTTGAAATCAGGCCCTGAAAAAAGATTTTTTTGAATAACAAAGTTCGTAAAAACTTTATAATTAAAATTGTGACAAGTCATATCGTTCCGAATTGTCTTTCTGATACACTCTTACTATCAACGAGTATTAAAATTAAGTTTAGTGGCTGATCAAACACAATCTTGAAATCAGTTGCAGAGAAACCATTTTCTAATATACCGAACTTCTTAAAAAATTTAATAATCAACATTCATAAATAATGTGTTAGTTATTACAATTATTGTAAGTAATTATTGTTTACATTCTTGCTGCTGACACTGTCATCAATAAACATACAAACCACAAAGATATTCTTTGGTAATGAATAATCATTAGGAAATATGATGAAACCACCGGGTCGGTCTCTGATTATTTCGAGGTTATGTTATGATTCACTTTTTCATCTTTAACTCTGTAAGTAAACCTAATTAATATCAATCTTAAGTTTTTGCATGTAATATTTTATTCACTTTGTTCAAAACATAGCCTGTCTATTTATGGCATACCTTTTTTATGCCGCAAATAAACGTTAGAGACAATTCACTCTTCGTCCACTGAAAGCGATGAATACCTACATTTTACAGTATTTGTATATGTACAGCGTTGAACAGTGCCTAAAACGAAAAAGTCCCTCATCGCCATCTTGGATTCACCAAAACGTACACGAGAAAGCGAGGAAACAATACTTGCATTACATCAAAAACTTCATTTTCAAATTGTTGAACTATGTTTCGTCAAGTATTTTTTGGAAAACTATATGCTTCGCTGGGAAAAAATTCTGTGATATGAGCATGTACACCCGAGCACAGATTCGATCCCTCTCAGCAACTTCACAACTTCTTAGATTTTCATACTTAATTTTGAAATATTATTAATGTAGGATTTTTCTCCGGTTAACCGCAAAGTGAAGCCGAAACCCGTGGGTAGGATAATATCGACAGACACAAGTCACGAAGACTCTAAATCAGTCAATATCTGTTCGACGAAAGAATCTTCTGAAAAACTTAATCATGAGGACCATGTTGTTAACACGAGTTCCACAATCACGTGAGTACTAAAAATTTGTAAAGAAATTTGTAGATTTAAAGGTCAAATAAATAAGAATTGTTTTTTTTTTTTTATTTTGTCCCGTTTTCATATTTAGTGGGCGAAACAATTCCTCGAGTTATTTGGATGAAAACACGACAATTTTTAATTCAAATAATATTCTTGAATTGCATTGTACAAAAGTTTATATAGATTTAAGTTACGCTATCAATTGTTAAATGGATGATGCTTTTACTCACTAGCTATTAGACAGAACTACATCTGATTCCTGAATATAAACATATGTGTATGGGGCATTATTTAATATTCCATTACTATTTCTTTTATAAGTTTACCTATCAAAAAATCGAAGTTTTCCGATCTAAGTTAAACTTGAACCAAGTTTTGTATTATTAGATAGTAATATGTAGGATAATAATTTTTTTATTTCGATACATATTTATCGAGGGGAACAGAACGAAAATTTTGAGATTTTCGCGGATATCCTGTATTTCGGTGATTTGTTACTCTTCCAATGCCGGTGCAATAAAAGTTCTACCTGTTCAGTTTCGGTGGTATTTTTTTACATCTCTACCGTTTATTCATATTCATTTTGTTTAGATAATAATTTGACCTTCTAAAATGAAAGTCGGAAACAAGTTCGACTTTCTTTTGGGAAAAAGGCATATTTAAAAAAAATGCTTATCTAAAAAAAGTTTAGGTTTGCCATTTGAAAGCTTTGATGTTATAAAGTGGGATTTTTATTCTTTATTTATAAAAATAAGCGATGCGTGAATTTGGAGAGTATATAATCTGTAGAGATTGAATTAGCATAATTATAAAGTCAGCCTACGAGCACAGTTCGGCTCTTAAATGCGGAGAATCGCCGGTCGGGTAGAAAGGACGGGGGTTGCGAGGCAACGTGCCTATCCAGAGTGCGCACGCATGCTTGCTGCTGGTCGAACCGGGGTTTCTCCGCATGTGACAGAGAAACTGTGCTCGCCAGCTAGCGTCACAGTTGTGCTAATCCGCTCTCTAATCAAATGCTTTGGAGATGCTTAACTCTTTAAATAGAAATTAAAAAAATGTATTAGACCTTCAAAACTGATGGTCACAAATTTTTTTTAATAGGGCACTTTTTAAAATTTTTTAATTTTCATTTTCATCATTTATCTAAAGGATCATTAAGGAAAAAACTTTTTTACGGGCAAGCCAGGGTAGACGTAATCAAAAATCCTTAAGGAAAGCCCTTTTACGTGCAAAACAGTGTAGTTTTCATTTTTCATCTGGGTTGGTACTCTTTCAAATTTCAAATTGCACGCTGTAGATTAACTCAGATTAATAAGAAATTATACAAAGTCGCACCCTGTTACGAGTGCACATGTTCATGTACATAAAGTTACACACAAGCCTGTACAGGTAACTTGATGATTCCTGTGCAGGAATTTGGCGAAGGAAACTGTACGTGATTTCGCAAACGAACCTATAGGCTATCTAACCTTCGTAAGATCATAAAGAGGTTCCTTCGCCGAGTAAAATAAAGTGCTGGTTCATGTACAGGAAATTATTTAGGATCCTATACATTGTAAACAATTTTCGAGTTTATTTTCCCCAAAATTATGAGCAAGTAACAAACTAAAATTCGGGAATTTTCCCTACCCCGCCTTGAGGAAAATTCCCTAAAATAATTTTTGAATTGTTACAAAAAAAATTTTGTAATTCTCTCCAAACCAAATTTGGAAAAATTCCCTTAATTTTTGTGGAATATTACTGAAAATCTGGGGAATTTTCCAAAAGGCGTAGTAGGTAAAATTCACGAATTTTATTTAATATTACTTCCACATGATTCTTGGGAAAATTCTCTAAGGCGGAATAGGGAAAATTCAATACGTTTTGTTAAAACTGGGAATGCGAAGTGTGGTTGGTATATTCTTAAGGGAGCACGATACGATACGATGCAGTTAGTGATTTTGGTCAATTCTTGAAAATGACGTCCCTTAAGCCTTTGAGCATGACTCTTCTGCTTCGCTTGGAGTTATGATCCAACAAACCAAGGTCGGGACCAATCCGATGCTTAAATACGTGTTACTTAGATTTCCACTAATAACCTGAAATGCTAATACCGTGAAGCTGCATGGACTGTTATATGGTGCCGGAATAGCTCACTAATCTTCAAGTCACAGAATCATACGTTTTTCCTTTGCCAAAATTTTAAACGGGATTATGTCTAAACTTTTTCTTTCAATGAGTTGAAAATCGGTGCACACGGTTATTCAAAAACTATTTGACCGAACAATCTCATATTTGGCACATGTTTTACGATACTTATGTTAAATTAATCAACCTAAGAACGACTAAAAATAATAAAAATAAAAATATTTTTGTTCGGGTCAAAGTTTGAAATTTTTTTCGAAAAAATCAACTTTTTTGTTGTAAGGCCTCCCTTTTAGGTAAATATCATTATTTTTTAAATTTTATTGCTTCATCAAGTGACCACATGTATATAACTGTTTATATCTTCGCCATTTTTCATTTTTTCAGGCATGATAAAAAGTACCTATGCCCCTGAAAATATATATACATTCCTTATCCTCAAAAAAATCACGAAAATCTACTAAAATTTGGCGTTCTATAGGGTGTGCCCTCTTAATTCATATTCACACATTTTTCTATATTTATAAAAATTTTTTACTATCATATGTTTGCACAATTAAATTTACAACATTGTCTATGAATGTCCCTTTTAATTCCTATTCTCTATTAATATGAATGAAATTTACAATACTGTCTATTAACGTTCCTGCTTTCGTTACCTTATCTGCAATGCAGCTGAAAATGCACAAAAATAATCAGTCGAATGCAAAGTAAATGTTTTTATTTTATCCAATATCTACATCCCGGAAAACGTAAGATCATGTCCGCATCATTTTGATGATCAAGGCTTAATTCTGCAGTCACTTTTACAGGGCTTACGTTTTATAAACAGGCCATACGTAATTAGGGGTACACTGTTATAAGCTTGTTTCAAGGGCTTCATAATGTAGCTATAAGTTAGAATAGACTTGCTGACAAAAATAGCCTGTCTGGCATGGAATTTGAATTTCTTTGTCCTGTAACCTAAGAATAGATAGGTCATATTCCAATATTCGAATAGTTAGGCAGTTAGTGGAGTCATCGTCATGACCATCATAATCGGTAACCACCAATTCGTCGAGTTATCACGTGTATTGATGGTTCATACTTTTATACTCATAAGAAAAGTAACTTCAGGGCTCTGTGACAGTCGTTTTGTGTTCACAAAGGACGGCACTTTGTCAAACTTGTATTAATAGTTGCAACATATGTTTACATTCTCTTCATCCAAGGGTCATACTTTTCTGAGATCCGTAATAATGATGCTGCCATATTACAGCATTAATTCGTAAGAGACGCCGACCAAATAAACAGATTTTCAAATTCTTTCAGCAAGTAGTACAGATAGAATACGTTTCTAATTTAGGCGATTTTTCTCGCATATGGAGCTATCAGTAGCAGATACCAGCCTTTAATGGCCATTGATGGAACTGATGTCCAAATGGCCAATGAATTCTTGAAAAATCTAAGAAACCGAATGTCGTGCAAGCACTAGTTGAGGCATAAAACCTTAAGGCCAAAAACGCCCAACGATGGATTCCCTTAGATGCGGGACAATTATTAGATTTCACAATCCTGTCTCTTGAATTCTTAAAAAAAATCACAGTTGAGATTTATCAAAGTGCAAAGAGATAATGGCGAGAAATTCCATATTGAGATGATACGAGGGGATAGTCGATTATCAGTACCAGGATACTCCATCGCTAGGATCTTGTGCACATATAAGCAAAGTCTTATGGCCATCAAGAAAGAATTTGTTATCCATCACAAAAACTGATTCAGATTATAGGTGATGCGGGAAATCAATTGCAACCAAGAAGTATTCAGTTACCAGAAATTCGTAACGTCTATTTGTGTATCCTAACTTCATTGTCTAGATATTGATATCATCCTGTTCATTTCTTGCCTTTATTTTCTAGGTATTGACAACATCCTGCTCATTTCTTGCTTTTATTGGCTAGATATTGGCAACATCCTGCTTATGTCTTGTCTTCATTGGCTGCATATTGACTAAGTTCTGCACATGTCTTACTTTCATTGGATGTATATTGACAACATCCTGCTCATATCTTACCTTTATTATATGGATATTGACCAAGTCCTGCTCATGTCTTGCGAACATTGGTTAGATATTGATTAACTCTTGCTTATGTCTTGCATCCATTGGCTAGATATTAACAAGATCCTGTTCATTCCTTCTCTTCATTGGCTGGATATTGACTAAGTCTTGAACATTCTTGCCTTCATTGGCTAGATATTGACAACATCCTGCTCATGTCTTGCCTTCATTGTTTAGATATTGACTAACTCTTGCGCATGTCTTGCCTTCATTCGCTACATATTGAGAACATCCTGCTCATGTCTTGCCTTCATTGGCTAGATATTGACAACATCCTGCCTGTGTCTTGACTTCATTGACTGGATATTGACTAAGTCTTGCACATGTCTTGCTTTCATTGGATATATATTGACAACATCCTGTTTGTGTCTTCCCTTTATTTTCTGGATATAGACCAAGTACTGCTCATGTTTTGCGTGCATTGGTTGGATATTGATGAAATCTTGCTTATGTCTTGCATCCATTGTCTAGATATTGACAACATCCTGCACGTGCATTGCCTTCATTGGCTGGATATTGACTAAGTCCTGCACATGTATTTCCTTCATTGGCTGGATATTTCCAACATCCTGCTCATGTCTTGCCTTCATTGTCTGGATATTGACTAAATCTTGCTCATGTCTTGCCTTCATTAGCTAAATATTGACAACATCCTGCTCATGTCTTGCCTTCATTAGCTACATATTGACAACATCCTGCTCATGTCTTGCCTTCATTGGGTGGATAATGACAAAGTCTTGCTCATGTCTTACATTCATTTGCTGGATAATGACTAAGACTTGCACATGTATTGCCTTCATTGTTGGATAATGACTAATTCATTTTCGTATATTGCCTTCACTGACTATATATTGATTTCCTGTCCATATCTTGTCTTTATTGGCTGAATATTAAGAATAAACAACAAGTTCATCTTCAATGACATTGACAAATGACCTGTGTCTGAAGGTCACGACTTTCTTTGCGTTTCCTCGTCAGAGCGCACTAACTTTCATAGTGGTCATTTTTTGCTCTAACCTGCAGTTTTCAAGAATTTGGCCTAAGTTTGTTACAATGTTTCTATGTTTAAGCCTCTGTAACTCAAAAACTGTCTATTTTTGGGCTTTGTGCCAATTTACACTTTTGATCGAGACGATGAGAACTACAATTTACAAAGTTTAATCAAAATCGACTGGGAGCCATTTTATATACATTTTGTGCGGGAACCTTTCCTTGTAATGCTTGTAATCTTTTGAAACTTCTTGAAATCGGGTCAATCTTTTGAAATCTTTGTAATCATTATGTAATTTTAGAAGCTTTGAAATCTTTTGAAATTTTGTAATTTTTAACATGTTTGAAATTTTGAAAATCGTCGGGAATCTTTCTGAAATTTTTGTGAATTTATTTGAAATCATCTGAAATATTTTGTAATCTTTTAAGCGATTTGGAATCCTTCAAAATTTTGTGAAATTTTGGAATCTTTGAAATCTTTCTAAAATCTTTCGCAGTAATTGTGAAATAATTGAAATCTTCTGCAATCTTAAGGGGAGATTCTGGTCATCCATGTAATTTTTTTTATTTTTTAAAGAATTTTATTTAATAGTAAAAATAATGTGTTCCTTCAAAATTTTGCACAGAGTAAGGTATAGAGGTTAAACTAATGAAAAAATCTTTTATCTTTTGTTTTTTATCGTATTTGTTTACAAGGTGGTGGCCTCAAAAATGTCCTGTTCTTCAGCTTTCGCTCAAATATTTCGGGAACGGTTGACCTGAAATAAAAAAATAAAAAAGATTTATAATCTGTATAGTTTTGGCTATCGTGTGAACTACAATCAGAAATTTTTGTTCATACGATAGAGACATACTTGAAGAATGAGCTATCAAAGTTTCAAGTCAATCGGTTCATTTGTTACCAAATAAATTTCTCGAAGGTGCCAAAAAATGTAGTTTCGAGAAAATCGAGTTTAAAGTTTTCTTTCGTGAAATATGGAAAAAATAAAATCTTACTCAATCCTTAGGACTGTTCTTTGGATGCTTCAGAAGCTTGTAGTTCAGCTCTCTCAATGCGCAAGTTGTTGACGTTCTCAGCGTACAGTTTTGCTTGCTGTTCAATCCTGACTTCCATGGCTTACATAACTAATCTACACTATTTCTAGAAGTATTTAATACCAAAATATAAAGGAAAAAAATTTCTTTTTTTTTCAATTATGACCAGAATCTCCTCTTAAAACCCCAGAATTATAAAATGTATAATTGTTGAAATAACTACTTTTTTTTAAAATGAAAAAAACACCTGAAGATATTGCCGAGACGAATCCAGAACTATCTTTAGTATTTTAGTTTTATTTATAATATAGGTTGAATAATGAAATCTATATCCATATATGTTATGCTTCAATTATTAACTCTCAATTGTTTACCAAAATTGTTAAATGAATTCCTAAAAATTATACACAATATAATTGTTTAAATAATTACTTTTAAAAAAATGAAAGAAAACTATGGAGATATTTCCGAGACGAATCCAGATTTTAGTTTTTCTATAGGTCTTTCAGTTTTATTTATAATTTAGGTTAAATAATGAAATCTATATGAGCCATGGAATATCGTAAAGGTGTGTGCGTGAAAAGGGTAAACACAATGTTTAAACTAACTTTTTTGCATTGTTTGAATTTGTTATTTAGTTATTGTACATCCAGGTATGATATGCTTCAATTAATAACTCTTAAATGTTTACCAAAATTGTTTGTTTGTAATAATTTTTGAATGTCGTCGTGTATTTATTGTCATTGAAATTCTCGCGTGGAAGATATAAAACATAAGAGATGCACAATATATAATAATGGAAATACAGTATGTGAAGAGCTTGGATAGTAGAATATTGAGCGATATTCGTTAATTACAAAGATGTAAAATAATATACACACATATTTACACACACACACATATATATTGTGACGTGGTATAATGTACCACGTCCAAATTGAGTTAATAATTACGCCCAATCAACTATATTGAATATAAAATTTATTTGGTGAACCATACTTCTTCCTCATAGCTTCTTCCTAATCCCACCCCTGTCCCTGTTGGACTTGCAGTAGTTGAATATTAAAATAAAAATTATGAGTAGTAACTCAAAATAATTCTCTCAAACACCTTGTTGATCGTTTGAGGGTGTTCGTTGATTTTACAAACGATCTGGCGCCCGTCAGGCAAAACGTTAGTCGACATTAAAAGAACTAACTCTGCGAACAAAGACACCGAACGCGTCCTCGGGTAGCGGATTCAGGGTCCCTGTACCAAGGGTTTCTGCTGAATATGGTTACAAAAATTAATAGGCAGTGGCGGACAACTGTCCAGGGGTGGTCCCAAAGGAATTAACCCCCAAGCGGAGGTGTGAAAACCGTGCCGAAAGCTGAATGGCACCTGGGTGAGGTGTCTAGAACGGTGACTCTGAGATACCGGGTGACCTCTCAGAGTTCGAAGCCTTATCCCTAGCTTCTCATGGGAACAAAAATGATAACACCAAATATAGTTGTAGTAAGTGCGGTTCAAAACAATAGAACGCGCTGGACTCTCGACAATGGGACGGCCAACAATGTCGACTACTCTAGAGCTGGGGGAGCCAATGAAGATGGAGTCAGTGCACTGGACCGGCGGAATCTAAGAGCTTTTAGGTGGACAGAGCGACAAAATCACTACTGGCTAGATTGCTACAAAGCGAGTTTAACCCCTGAAAGAGAGAATTTAATGGCACGACTTCATGCTCTTTGGCGGGAGAAACACCAAAAAAGGGGCTATGTAAGGGGAGCGCCTACTCTAACAGAGCCATAACAAACTGGCAGCAGAGAAAGAGAGGAAAAAAGAAAGAGGGAAAAAGAGCGAAAAGTGAAAGAAAGAAAAAAGAGAGAAAACCAACCGTGGGCAGGCATTCGATAGAGGACGAACGATGCTTTATGACCCGGAGAAACATCAACACCCAGGTTTCTCCCAAGCCTAAAGATCCACCAGATGGTATCAAGATGATCTGGTGGAAAAAGTTTCCTTCAACGCATCAGCATCTGGCCCTTATTTTCACCTCATATTTGAAGTCGGAAGAGCCAATACCGCAATTGTTAGTGGAAGGTCGCACAGTACTCCTGCCGAAAATGGGCAACGTAGCCGACCTCAAGAATTACAGGCCAATCACTTGTCTGAACACACTGTATAGGATATCCACAGCTATCTTAATTATAGGATTGTTCGAGCAATCGGACCTGTGTGGCAAGAAATGTATGAAAAACGCGGTTCAAAGAACGGCGTAGCAGGATTTCGGGACAACCTGCTTATCGATAGATGTGTCTGCATAGATGCAGCATCCTACCAGCGTGTCCTATCGATGGCCTGGATTGATTACCGGAAAGCTTTCGATTCGACTTCCCATAAACTTATCATCTGTCTTTTGGAAA